>CANNZV010000615.1:0-247739 GCA_947561585.1 Caprella mutica
GATGTACTATCAGAGAAAAGAGTCACTGTGATGATGTACTATCAGAGAAAAGAGTCACTGTGATGATGTACTATCAGAGAAAAGAGTCACTGTGATGATGTACTATCAGAGAAAAGAGTCACTGTGATGATGTACTATTAGAGAAAAGAGTCACTGTGATGGTGTACTAACAGAGAAAAGAGTCACTGTGATGATGTACTACCAGAGAAAAGAGTCACTGTGATGATGTACTATCAGAGAAAAGTGTCACTGTGATGATGTACTATCAGAGAAAAGAGTCACTGTGATGATGTACTATCAGAGAAAAGAGTCACTGTGATGATGTACTATCAGAGAAAAGAGTCACTGTGATGATGTACTATCCAGAGAAAAGAGTCACTGTGATGATGTACTATCAGAGAAAAGAGTCACTGTGATGATGTACTATCAGAGAAAAGAGTCACTGTGGTGATGTACTATCAGAGAAAAGAGTCACTGTGATGATGAAATACCAGAGAAAAGAGTCACTGTGATGATGTACTATCAGAGAAAAGAGTCACTGTGATGATGTACTATCAGAGAAAAGAGTCACTGTGATGATGTACTATCAGAGAAAAGAGTCACTGTGATGATGTACTACCAGAGAAAAGAGTCACTGTGATGATGTACTACCAGAGAAAAGAGTCACTGTGATGATGTACTATCAGAGAAAAGAGTCACTGTGATGATGTACTATCAGAGAAAAGAGTCACTGTGATGATGTACTATCAGAGAAAAGAGTCACTGTGATGATGTACTATCAGAGAAAAGAGTCACTGTGATGATGTACTATCAGAGAAAAGAGTCACTGTGATGATGTACTATCAGAGAAAAGTGTCACTGTGATGGTGTACTATCAGAGAAAAGAGTCACTGTGATGGTGTACTATCAGAGAAAAGAGTCACTGTGATGGTGTACTGTCAGATAAATGAGTCACTGTGATGGTGTACCATCAGAGAAAAGAGTCACTCTGATGATGTACTATCAGAGAAAAGAGTCACTGTGATGATGTACTATCAGAGAAAAGAGTCACTGTGATGATGTACTATCAGAGAAAAGAGTCACTGTGATGATGTACTAACAGAGAAAAGAGTCACTGTGATGATGTACTATCAGAGAAAAGAGTCACTGTGATGATGTACTATCAGAGAAAAGAGTCACTCTGATGATGTACTATCAGAGAAAAGAGTCACTGTGATGATGTACTATCAGAGAAAAGAGTCACTGTGATGATGTACTATCAGAGAAAAGAGTCACTGTGATGATGTACTAACAGAGAAAAGAGTCACTGTGATGATGTACTATCAGAGAAAAGAGTCACTGTGATGATGTACTATCAGAGAAAAGAGTCACTGTGATGATGTACTATCAGAGAAAAGAGTCACTGTGATGGTGTACTGTCAGAGAAAAGAGTTACTGTAATGATGTACTATCAGAGAAAAGAGTCACTGTGATGATGTACTATCAGAGAAAAGAGTCACTGTGATGGTGTACTGTCAGAGAAAAGAGTTACTGTAATGATGTACTATCAGAGAAAAGAGTCACTGTGATGGTGTACTGTCAGAGAAAAGATTTACTGGGTTATGCTAATTTCACAAATCATTCTTTTATAAATTCGTATTATTTTCAAATTATATAGATTCATTTTTTGTTCAATATGAAATTAGTAAACTGCGAAAATATAATAACAAATACACATTTCTCTGACTGTTAAGCTTAGTTTTATGTAAATTCGATATAGTTATATCAAATATATAATATAGTCTCTTCAAACCTTTTATTGGTATTTATTCAACATTATACAATAAAATAATATTCGCTGGTTCAAAATAGCACAGGTTTTACGAATTGAAGATATAATCACTTTGATGTTAGTGCAATTTAAATAAAATTAACACCAGCACCAGAGTTATAAAAAGTAGCCTGATGCTACTAGGGGTAATTGAATCGCAGAGATAAAGTTACGAATACGATGTAGATAGGCGTTGCTTCTTTTTGTAACTACTAATATAATCACTAATAAATAGTTCAAAAGTTAATAAAAAGTAGAGTCATTATGCAGAGTAGCACAATATAATAATTGCAAGCAACTGCACATATAAACAGTGCTGCCATGTGCTCTTTAGAGAGAAAAATATTTACTCTTAGAGTCAATGATCGATAAACTTCCTTAGATATCATTAGATGGTGTCCATGTAAAATAATAATAGTGAAAAATATCAGAATAAAGTAATGTGTTAGTTCAAATTTAATAGATAACCGTTAAAATAGTGGTCTCAATATATTTTATAAGCAAAGTGGAAATGTTTAAACGAGTATTTTTATATAAAAACTTCTAATATATCCTTTATCACTCTTGACACACTGAGTAAAGTTCTCTAAGCAAGAATAAATTATCCTTTAGATTATATGAACTTTTTTCTGCTCTCGGTATATAGTGTGTAGTCTACGTATACCAATGTCATGGGGCACTGTATTCCGGTACTAGGTAAATTGCTCGAAAAACAATTGCTCGAAAAACAATTTCTCGAACGAACAATTGCTCGAATTATTAAGTTGCTCGAATGAAAAATATTGCCCGAATCATAAAATTGCACAGTTTTCGATTTTATAAAAGTCAGTTATTCATGAAGTGGAGCTGCACCTAACAATCCTTGTTTCTTTTTAGTAATTGATCATTAATCATTCTTTAAATGATTCTAATTATTACTCATTCTGCATAATTTTTTTTTAGACCGTTTGTGCTATTTCGTATGTAACATGTGAATTGGTATGTTTTTTTATCATAAAACCCGAAAAAGTTGTAGATTTATTAAAACTCTGCCATAACTTTGAGTTATTTCACCGATTGAGGTGCCACATACAAATAGGCTAGTAATAAATAAATTTTCGGGTTTTATGATAAAAAAACCTGAATAGTAGTGATTCACCACATGATTCCAATTGACATGTTACATACGAGATTATAAAAACAGTCTAGGAAAAAGGTTATGCAGAATGAGTAATAATTAAAATCATTTATAGAATGATTAATGATCAATTACTAAAAAGAAACAAGGATTGTTAGGTACAGCTCCACTTCATGAATAACTGACTTTTATAAAATCGAAAACTGTGCAATTTTATAATTCGAGCAATATTTTTCATTCGAGCAATTTGATAATTCGAGCAATTGTTCATCCGAGCAATTGTTTTTCGAGCAATTGTTTTCGAGCAAGTGTCTTTCGAGCAATTGTTTTCGAGCAATTTACCGGCTACCCTGTATTCCATACCTGTACTTAGTGGCACTGCACTGAGGAAAATAAACAACTCCAACTGATACACCCAGGTGTTTCGAGTTCAACCTATGGCTTTGTCTCTAAAGCGAGACACTTAAGTGCATCAAACTATAGTTTGGATGCACTAAAGTGAATCAGTTCGATGCACTTTAGTGTGGATGCACTAAGGTGCATCAGTTCAATGCACCTTAGTGTCTCAAATTTTCCTTAGCTAAAATGATGAAAATAATTTTCAGCTAAGACACTAAAGTGCATCGAACTGATGCACTTTAGTGCATCCAAACTAAAGTTTGATGCACTAAAGTGTCTCGCTTTAGAGACAAAGCCATAGGGTGAACTCTAAACCTGCATGGGTGCATCAGAATTTCTCTGAGTGTGTATTCCATACCTGTATATTTTGGCACTCTACTCCAATTTTTTCTCTGTACTTTGAAATCTCTTCTCAGAATAGCAATGTTGATTTGTGTTCTTAATTCAGTAGATATTTATTTCTAAATTTCATTTTAATTAAAACACAATAAGGAATCTTCATAATAATAGACTGTTAAAATTAGATAAAATGGTGAAGTCACTGAACCTTCAAGTACAAACTTTGTGATACATTTTAACTTTATTATAGTTTTTACCTGAGCAGTTTATAGTATAGAGAGGGCAGTACTCAATGCTTAGAAACCATTAATGGGTATATTGATGGGGACTAATGCCACTCTTTAGATGGGACGTGTTTGATAATTTCACTAAATAGGGAAACTACGATAAACTTGTCATACATTCTAAATAATAATCAACTAAGAGTCAATCATCAATCAGAGAGTTATCGTCATTAACGATATTGATTGTCACAAACAGTCGTGTAAATATATCGCAAATTTAATCAATAGGTATATTTTTTTGCTTCATGTTCAACCTTCATATAATGAATGGCAAGTTAGAACAGAAGATGGAAATTTTGATAGACTTTACAGTCGTCATTATATTAACAGAGATATTATAAACTTATAAACAAATTCATTTAGTGACATTTACTAACAAATTATAATAAAAAGAAGACAGGCTAGAAAATATAGAGCAAGTTAAATCTCGCTCTATTAATTTCATATATATTTAATATTCATTTGAAGAAATATCTGCCACGTGTATTCACATTCATAACTTAGTGATATTTTGAAATAGACTTATAGCTTTGAAATCAATTGAGACCGTATTATTAATTAATAATATTTCTTTATAAGGAAATCTAACATACCTGGAAGTATGAATTACAATAGTAAGTGAAATTATTGATATATAATATAAATTTTTCATATGAACAAAACGAACTCTTCTGTAAGATTTTGTTCTTCTTGTTTTCAATGGAAAATATTATACTTAAAATGTTATTAAGTAACTGTAAAATTTTTATATAGTAACAGTAAAACTGTTATATACTGACAATAAAATTGTTAGTGACAGTAAAATTGTTAGTGACTGCAAAATTGTTAGTGACAGCAAAATTGTTAGTGACAGCAAAATTGTTATTAGCAAAGTGAGAAAAAAATGACGCTATACCGTCAAAGTAACTTCCTCAAGAAATATACAAAGCAGTATAGAGGAAAATAAGAAGCACGTACAGCTCATAATTGGTGTTATATAGAAAGATATTGACCCTTATCTACATGCCTGTAATATTTACATTAAAAAAAACTCCTGTAAAGAGAAGAAATGAATGCATATATTATATTGAGTAGAGCTACAGTTAAACTGTAACACAACCTTTAGGGGGTTGAGAAATGATGTTATAGACTTTACTGTTAGGGGATTGAGTGTGAATTTGTCCCTTCGGAACAGATTGCTTATTAGATTTCTATTTTTTTATTTCAATGAATTAGAAACTGATTTATTACTGTTCAACAAATACACAAAACTACAGGCAAACTTCTACCAAACTACAGGTAAACTTCTACCAAACTACAGGTAAACTTCTACCAAACTACAGGTAAACTTCTACCAAACTACAGGTAAACTTCTACCAAACTAAAGGTAAACTTCTACCAAACTACAGGTAAACTTCTACCAAACTACAGGTAAACTTCTACCAAACTACAGGTAAACTTCTACCAAACTACAGGTAAACTTCTACCAAACTACAGGTAAACTTCTACCAAACTAAAGGTAAACTTCTACCAAACTACAGGTAAACTTCTACCAAACTACAGGTGAACTTCTACCAAACTACAGGTAAACTTCTACCAAACTACAGATAAACTTCTACCAAACTACAGGTAAACTTCTACCAAACTACAGGTAAACTTCTACCAAACTACAGGTAAACTTCTACCAAACTAAAGGTAAACTTCTACCAAACTACAGGTAAACTTCTACCAAACTACAGGTAAACTTCTACCAAACTACAGGCAAACTTCTACCAAACAACAGGCAAACTTCTACCAAACTACAGGTAAACTTCTACCAAACTACAGATAAACTTCTACCAAACTACAGGTAAACTTCTACCAAACTATACATACACAATTATTATGTTTTTTATTTCAGTTGGTGGGTATGTCTCTTTACCTATAGATAGGACATCTCTTCCATTCATTACTTATCAATATAAACCATCACAAGCAAAGTGATAGCCTAATTCTGATAGTATAACTTATTAGATACACAATCAATGAATTTTAAAGTTCAACATACTTTTAGGGGAGTAATAACGATTTATGCGTCAAGAAGCTGCAAACCAGTGCCATTAGTTACTTAGTTATTAAGGTAACAGTCTTATCGAGTGTTGAGATCAACATTCGAAATTAGCAAATAAATATTACACTTACAGAGTTTTATAGACTGCAGTATTTTATTAGCCATATATATAGGCACGAGTTACAGTGTCACATTTTCCCTAGAAGCAATAGACAGGTTTTAACATATAGCATGGTGGTGAGTGGGGAGTCAATAGTTTGACGATCTATCATGAATATTTAGAGCAAAAACAATTTGAAAACTTGTAAGGGAAGAATTTCTAAACCTGTACAACAAGTAAATCAATTCATAATTAAGAAATCTTTGGATGAACAGTTTTTTTTAACTGTTCATCCTAGTTTAATTTGCTTCAAAGAGCCAACAAACTATAGAGCACAACAAACTAATTTATTTGATTATCATTCTGTTACATAGAGTTACTTAGTTATTGAACAATTTCATCATATGAGTGTTAGAACTGTACAATATGAAATCTTAGTTTTATCCATAGTATTATAATATTAAATAGTGAGCCTCGACCCAAATGTAAATATTTTGATTTCTCATAAAAAGTAAATTTTTCTTGTAAACAATTATCAAGTTCTTTCATTATTAAAAATAATAACAGTTCTATTTGGAGTTTGACAACAGAAATCACTCCTCTGCCATTATGCTGAATAATAGACATAATCATTGCGGAATAGCCTTCATTGCCCTTACTTTAATTTGAGGTTGAAATAGTGCTATTCCTTAAATGCTTAGTGTGTTTGTAACACGCGTCCATTCCTTATTTGAAACACTCATGCCAACTCCACATCAATATTCCTACTCATATGTCCAAAATTCCTAGAATGTATTATAGATAACCCAACTACATCAAAGTCCAGACTTGAGAGTCGTATGGAATTAGATAAGAACTACTGGGGTATAATCATAACTATCTTATTTACTGATAAAATTAATGAAAAAATTATCTCTTGTTTCATTTTTTTAATTCTTAGAAATTTTCATTATTTATTATCAATATATTATATATAATCGACTATGTTCTTATTTTAACATAAATATTTAAAAATAGAGCATTACTATAGAATATAAAGAGTTATTGGCCATTTCTTGGACCCGTTAGTGTTTCCAATGAAGTTTGAATGACGTATCGTCCACACGGTCGCAGACTATCATTTGTGGGTAGGAGCGCTATATATCTGAGTAATTCGAGGCGTAATGTCAGCCACGTCTAGGACGCAAATTGCAGGTATTATCTCCAGTTATTAATGATCAATTTGAGATAGGAGATAAAAAGTAATGGAAAGAATGCCAGATACCGCCAATAAGAAGGAAATACAGACAAATTCTGCTGTAGATGACGGGTTAGAGGTGTTGCAATGGCTAGTTAGGTGTATCTTCTATCGCGGGAGATGCTATCGTAACTTTCCGTGATGTTCTGGGACACAATTTGAAGGAGTGAAAAATGGAATTGCTGTTTTCTCCAAAAAATTGTGTACTAACATTATTTCTCAAGAAAATGATAGGATTTTATCAATTTAATGCGTAAAATACACGTGTTCCGTAGCTCAATATATATTTCAATATATTTTAATATATTTAAAAATATTTTATATAATTTATAAGAAAATAAAACTCAAGAGACAATTGTATTTTCTTATTTCAAAATATATGTACTAATTTCTATTAAATTTTGATATATTATTGCACAAGTATAATTACTAACTTCAGTTAGTTAATGTCTTATTTCATTTTCAAAATAAAAATTATACTTAATTCATTATCCTATTCCATGTTGCATTTTTTATCAATGAAACATGAATGAATTTGTTTAAGTATATATTTATGAATATTAATTAAGGTTAAATTATTCAATAGAATGAAATACAATCAATTTCTACCTACTGAGTAAAAATACTCGACAAAAACGAGTTATTTTGCAATTTCCAAAAGAGAATATAAATATGTTTCACAAGAGCCATGCAGTATATAATGTAACACGCCTGAATATTCATGAAGGTTCTGCTCCAGATTCGAATGCCTCCTTTGAAATTAGCATTGCAATGGGGTTGAATAACATTAACATTTGGGAATCAGCTGCCAGAGTGAATAACATTGCATTGAGAAAGATACAGTAACACTTTTCTATTGGTTACTGGGAGTAAATAGGATATAGAGAAAGGGAAATCAGGATTGGTCAGTTTGAGATTGCTGTTCACGGATTAAAATTTAAATAAAATATAATCGGTGGATGAACGCAAAGGGAGAACAAAAGGTGGAAATAAGTTAATTGGTTGAAAGGCCTCCTGACTTTATAACCCACTGCTTCCTCTCAACTATTTCAATCTATTACAATAAAGATAGAATTCAAATTACCCTAGACTGGGTAGGGTTAATTAGTTTAAAGCGTTGTAATACCATAAGTTATGGCTGTTCAGAAGTTGAAATGGATCATGAGAGTGCGCCACGCCCTACCACACCAAAGTCTAAATCACTGGAGAGTTTTTTCTGATCTGATTAGTAGTAGTAAGTTGGTGCGCTTGTTGTGAGGGGGGCAGGGGGTAATTGGAAGGGGGTGCACCGGGGGCAGGGAATTGAAAATGCATTTAAATGAGTATTTAAGGTTGTTATGCAATATGAAAGGATGCAGAGGTGGATTTAAATTGATATTATGTATATGATAAATAGTATAGATTATATGCAAAGTGAATGGTAATGCACTGGAACATATGCACCACAGAAATATACGAACTGTATTTTTTTTAGTAAAAACTTAATTGAATTAAAAATTACTGATTGAAAATGAATATTATATTCGAATTCAAAAACTAATTTAATTTACTCAATTTAAAATGAATATAATAACTCTTGCTTAATTATTTTTAAAATATACAATACCAGATATTACTATTGTGAGCCTAATCTTAAAATCTGATTAAAATTATTAGTGCTATAAATAGTAATTTTGATGAACTACAACTTAACTATCGTTAGTAGAGGCATTTCAGCGTAACTAGTGTATATGGTAAGTATTTTGTCGCAACTATAAGAGCTGCGTAAAGATGACATTACGTGACCTCGTCACTATATGTGCTGTGAAAAAATTAAAGATGGAATATTTCCCACCCATCGAAAAGATTTAGGACTAACTTTATTTCAAATCACTTATACGGTATTTTAAATACATCTGTGATAAATAAAGAATTTTAGTTTTAGTTTGGACCTTCCTAACTGATCGAATTAAATGGATGTTTGAATGTTTAGTTTATAAATACAGTGTTTGAAAACCTGATATTGAAACCAAGGACGCAATATGAAGTTATTTGGTGGTAAATTAATTTACTTTAAGATGAAAGAATGATGAATGAAGACAATTAATAAAAGAACACATAGGTTTATATATTACTTGGAAATTTGACTTACAAAGATATCTGTTGCTACTCTGAAGTATTTCAGAGTAACCATTCAATTACTGAATTATAAAGTCACTGTTTTGGTAGTTACTCACATGTTAGAAAATAAGAAAAAAACACACGGCATGTGTTATACTGTAGCGGAATGATAGCAATGAATGGAGATATTTATTAATAATTTGGATAAACTTCATTCGAAATATAAATTTTATAGTTATAAGCTGCGATTTAATCGGCAAATTCAACAATAATGCAGTAATTGGTATCGTTAGTAATTCTATATTTTCTTTTTGGCATCCTCAGATAATACAATATATAAAAAATTACATTCCCCTGCATGGTTATGTTTATAGGTATAAAAATAATGGTACAATATATAGCACATGGAATTGAACAATTGTGATTTATGCTTAAAATATAAAGAATTATAAACAACCTAAAGAATGAGTGGAAGTGATTTATTCTTCATTGTTATATTGCTGTAGAATTATTTATATTGAATTTTTGAATATAAGGAGATTTCCTATTTAGGACTGTTATACGTTACGGATTCTTTTAAACAGATTTTTTTTTCAATAGATAATAACTGGTGTTTCAATTACATAGTGTCAACTTTATATTATTATTTATGTTGATTTCAATAAATAGTTATAATTTGTCCATGTTATTTCTATAGTATAAGGTAGGTATTATAATTTCTCCTAATTCTTTTTCTGGAAATATATGTATAAATTTTTTTCATTATAGACAGGACTATACCGGTTTGAACAGGAACCAACACTAACAGTGTTCTACAATGGGACTAGGCAAAATAATCATTTTTTCGGAAGAATGAACTGCATCGCCAGACCCGGAGGAAGGGATAAGAGATCTGCAGTGAAGCGAAGATTTGTCCTAGGAGAAGAAATTGAAATGGACCCTTAGAGTAATAATGTATGCTAGAGCGAGTTAGCGGCGAGGCGAATTTGGGAAGATTTTGGAGCTTATTTTGTTTCATTATTAGAGTAATAAATGTAGAATAGAAATAGAAAATAGAAAGGCAGCTGCAGTAGGGGGAGGTTTAGGGGGATTCGTTGAAGAGAAATGATGAAGAGCAGAAGTGAGGAATATGAAAATATGAGGGAGAGAATAACTGAGGAAAAAAGCCATGATGAAATGATTGGTAGAGTAGAGTTGTGAGATTCAGATGCTGTGGTTAAGAAGAAATGATATAGGAAGAAAGATAAGGATGGCAAGATAAATTGGGAGAAATAAAACAACTGAAATAAAGATTTAGATTAAATATAGGAGATAACATAGACAGTGAGAGTACATCACAAGTCACATTAACAAAAGAAGGATAGAATGAGAAAATTTAGAAGAGGAGGAAACATCAGCTGTTGAGTGGGTGAGACTGCAAGATAAGCTGCAGTAAATAGAAGAGTAGAGGATGAATGTACAAACTATAACTGGCTTCTTTGAGTAGGAAGCTAAGGAACTGGTAATGATGCTGATGGAAGGATAAGAAGAGGAAGATTTGTGGTAAATTTGAAGTAGAAAAATAAAAGACAGGAGGAGATTTTGAAAAATGTAAGTATTTTATAGATATATATTTTATTATACTTGTGAATAATTTATTTGTACATAGTTATATAAATGACTGACATTTTATTCATATATTTCATTTGATTAAGAATAAATAATATATGTAAAATTTTTGATTAGTTAGACAATTCAGCTAAACAAAATATAACCTGAAAATTAAAGCTCTGTAATGAGCAATATTAATTTTATCAGTGACCTGTCAGCTGTTTGTGGTGAATGGTGAGCTGAGATATCTTTCTTTGCAGTGATTTCCAATTGTGAATCTCCATTCTAAAGAAAAACTATAAACTTTACTTGTCTTTATATACTGTAGGTACATGGTAACAAACACTGTAGGTACATGGTACCAAACACAGTAGGTACATGGTACCAAATCAGTAGGTACATGGTACCAAACACAGTAGGTACATGGTACCAAACACAGTAGGTACATGGTACCAAACGCAGTAGGTACATGGTACCAAATCAGTAGGTAAATGGTACCAAACACAGTAGGTACATGGTACCAAATCAGTAGGTACATGGTACCAAACACAGTAGGTACATGGTACCAAACACAGTAGGTACATGGTACCAAACACAGTAGCTACATGGTACCAACCACAGTAGGTACATGGTACCAAACACAGTAGGTACATGGTACCAAACACAGTAGGTACATGGTACCAAACACAGTAGGTACATGGTACCAAACACAGTAGGTACATGGTACCAAACACAGTAGGTACATGGTACCAACCACAGTAGGTACATGGTACCAAACACAGTAGGTACATGGTACCAAACACAGTAGGTACATGGTACCAAACACAGTAGGTACATGGTACCAAACACAGTAGGTACATGGTACCAAACACAGTAGGTACATGGTACCAAACACAGTAGGTACATGGTACCAAACACAGTAGGTACATGGTACCAAACACAGTAGGTTATACATTTTTTTCTATGATAGAAAATGTGAAACCATTCGATAAGTCAGAGCTTTTCCAATGCCAATACTTTACACTGAAGTGTCACTACTACCCATATTCTATATATTGTGATATATTTCCTGGGGATCTGTCTTGAATTAAAGTGTTTTTTTATGGTTATTGCAATGGTAATTCCATACTATTAAAAGTTAAAAATGCTAATATCTTCAAATCTATAATAAATATTAGTTTAGAAACAAAACTAGGGGTAATTTGCTAATTACTTTCAGTGTGTTGTCGAGCATAAATTACTGAAGAATATTGAAATCACTAAATAATTCATCTTATTTGGATGATAACTTATTGCTTCCTTTGGGTGCCCAGGAGGCAATAAACTTTAAGGTCCATATTGTCAAAATTTAATCTGTATTTTCAATTGTAAAATACGGTGGGAAGGGAATCCCGACATTTTTACCTAATTGTAAGGGAACAGTTTGAAAAAAAATAATAAAAAATATACATTCTTCCTATAGAGAGGGTTACAGTTCTGAGCAGCACCCTGTTTCCCATAAAAGTTTCGTGCTTTTCAAATACACATTTCAAATCAAATTAATGCGAATTAATTATTACCAAAATACAGAATATATAGTTTTCTCGAATGCCTCCATTTATAATTTCTATATCTTCAAAACTCTGTCTCTAACTACATGTATAAGGTGCATAATATTTAAATTCTTGGACACATTTAAAATGTATTTCAAAGCACCATTGCTATGTATCTCTTAAATGTACTAACAATTCGTGATAATTCTACAAAGGCTTTTCTAAAGGTCTCATTGAGGCTAAGATGGATGTGCTAAGTAGATGCCCAAGTAAAAGACATTCCTGTGTGGCGCACTTAACAGTCTCCATTTCTACACATCACCTATCTAAGCTCTGAACGTAAATTACAAAGAGAGATATCTCAGTAGAACGGGCAGAAAGATACCTTTTGTATTTAATGAGGTAGTCGCTTGGAAATATAGTAAAACATATGGTAAATAAATTAAATGATTTATACTCATGTTGTATCAAGAGTATCAACTTTTGAATAATAGAATATTTAGAGAAATCATTTAAAAGGTAAAGCAGCAATGATAATTATTTTCATGCTCAAAAGTTGATTCAGAATCTTGAAAGTTGAGTTAGTTCATTTTTACCCCTTAAAATCAAATTCAAAATATTTAGTCACATCGAAAACGGTGAATTCTTATCATTATAATCAAAGTTTCAACAGTTTCAAGAGTTTAAAAACTAGTCCTAGAATGAGGCTTTCAACTAACAGTCTAATTTGCTAAGGATGAATATGTTTTCTTAAGAGATAATTTGCGGATAATTATGCATCTTTAACTGATTTATTTCCCCAAATAGGACAATTGCTTCAGGTGCGAATTTAGGGGAGATGCGCTATATCAAATTCTCTCCGCTTTGCGATAACAAAATGCAATTTAAGATGATAAAGCTAGAGAACTGGGGCACAAAAAGCAGTCAGCGACCCAACCCTGCCACATAGGGGGAAAAAATGCAGAAAAAATTATAAAGAGATTATTTAAATGCAATGCAGTTGTTGATATAATAATCAATGTGCTACAGTTGAAAGACATTCTTAAATTTTGATAACTAAATACATCAATATAATAGAAATTGCAGACGCAGCAGTTTAGTTTCCTAAGAAATGTCTGAGGAAATTGAATTGAATTCAGTCATGTTTGTTGCCTCTGACTTCAAAAATATTTTGCCCAAAGTAAATCATTGCATTTCCCACACAGCAAATGCAATTTATTCCCAGTGTTGTTATAGAGAGGGAAATAAGAAGAAAAAAGTCCACTGAGGAAATCGATTTCTTTCGTAAATTATTAGTTTACATTAAATTTAGCATATTTATACAGCAGCCTTCTACTTATGAAGAAGTAAAACTGCATTAATAATTTATATTCCCTGTATATAACTTAGTTATAAGTATTTTACATATTGATATACGTTAGTTATTTAATATAATAATATTACTTTAAGAGAAGTAGTATGACGAATGTTGGTTTCTAAGGAAGATATTAGCATATAAAAATAATGAAATCCTAATTCTTTGAAGAAAAATGAAAATCCTTCATTTGAAAGAATAACAGCAAGTCATTTTGCAAACAAACAACACCAACATCTTAAACTACAAACAATTATACAACCACCACATTTACTCAATTATCTATTAAATTATTGAGATCTGTAATTAAGATCTATTATTAATATTTATTATTAATATTATTTATTAATATTCATTATTAAAATTTACCAATAAAATTTATTTTTTATATTGATCATTAAAATCTATTATAAGAATTATAATTAAAATCATTCGTTAGAATGTGGAGAGAACACTGTTCTCAAGAATTAAATTCTCATATAATAGCTTTCTTTAATTTTATTGTCTCAAATTTTAATACCTGATTAAATCTTCTACCTTCTATACATCATTATATTATTTTATTTTTTAATGATTTATTTGCATGTAAATAAAATACAATATATTTAATAAGGTAGTATTATTTATGGTTATGATAAATCAATACTAATAATCAATAATCAGCTTCAAGTAATTTATTTGAATTTCAAAAATAACAAATATCTCATCCAATATTCGGTGATCTCGCCGATAATTTTAACATTTTTATCAATGACATCTTTAATTCTAGTAAAACTCTAGGAATTGAATTATATACCCTGTTTAATTGCTGATGACGCTGTATTTTACTTTGCTAGATCTTTTTTAAGAAGCCACTTTCAAACTTGTTCACTTTATCGAAGAACTGCAAAGTTTGTTTAAAATTAGCCGCAAATACTGCGAAAACTAAACTAATGTTATTCTCTCCCTCCCAACCAGCATCCTATCCACCTGAATGTTTAAAATATGCTTTACTCGAATGGGTGGAAGTTTTTAAATATCTAAGTGTTTTTATCGACAAACTCAAATTTTCTAACCGATGCACTCATAATTGCAATAGACTTGGTTAAATACAAGGCAATATTTAAGTACCTTCACCTTGCATCAATAGACCTTCCCTTATTAACTACCATGTAAATTTATAACTATTCCTACTATTTCCGTTTTTTTAACTTTTATCCCTCAAGTTTTAAACTTATACCAGAATGCTCGTTTAAAAGCTTTGATATTCTCTGTCATTTTCATTGAGATGAATTAAAAAAATTGGAGCTGGAAGGACATATGATTAATTGATTATACACTAATTTTTGGCCTACATTATTATGAATATAATAAAATATAAGCCCTCTTCTGTTTGTAATTCACCGTAAAGTGGAGAGTGGTTGCACTTAACATTAAATAGATCAAGGAAGGTATAGGAACATCGCGTGATCTGCACATTTATCTAATTATCATATTATTTTCTATTTTGTAAACAATATCTGAAACTCAAAATGCACTAAAATAGCTGCAAATATAATAGACAATTTTCTTTTATAAATAAGAAAATCATCGGCAGCAAATATTTATTTTGAAATTTGTTAAATTTCATATTAGAATAGTTGAAATAATATTCACATAGCCCGTAAAATATTAGATACATGCATGTATCATGGATAACAACTTAAATAGATAGTAGTTATATCGCTTTTTCTTATATGACTTAAAAATCTCATGCAAAAAGTAGGAGGAGCTAGCAAAAAGTCTGGAGGAAAGATTTTAAAAACCCTGCGTGTGTACGGCCCTTTATGCTCAACATCCTATGATTCGCATGATTACAGTCCTGATGCAGAGCTGCCGGTTCATAAATTATGCAATCCTAGTTCGCACACAGTTTATCTCAATAGAATATTTAAAAAAAATTGATATTCTTCGCGAATTTTGTTGTTACAGAAAGACAAAATCTTTCAAAATCCAAACATAAACCTAAAGTGTTACAAAATTTTATTCAAAGCATCAGGGATAATTTTGTAGAGAAACTTTCTAATCATTTTACAATTTCTAGGCTTAACTTTACCGACATAAGTAATTTAACTTATATTTGAAGTTGATCTGTGGGTATGAATATAAATTCCTCATAGATTAGAATGTTTAATGCTGCGATTCATGAAATAGACACCATTTACATCGACTCTTCCCTCAGATAGTCAGCTAGAAAAAGAGTTTAATAATATTGTCTAACTTTGTGAGACTATTGATTAAAATGTGAAAGTTACAGTCGTTTATTGTGCTTTCTTTCTCAATAAGTATTTTGGCAACTATTTTCCTGTTATAGTACATGTTCGTAGAGAACAAAATACTCCGTAACTGAATGCCAATTAGGATGTAGAATTCGTACACCAAACTGTAAAGCAAACTATGCAGTGTTTTCAAAAAGTGCATTACATTGAACTATTGCAGCTGTGTTTTATATCATAAAGTTCAAAATGAAGTAGAAATTGTAATCTTGAGAAAGCAGTTTATGAAGGTAAGAACTATCTTCCATGTGGGAGAATCTTCTCAGATATCTCAATCAGTACATTAGCAGTTTGCATCAGTTCATGTGTTCAGTCACTCACTGCACACTTGCAGGGCGGCACAGAGTTTTTGAGGGGCAACTCGTGATATTTTGCGCAGCGGGTTTGTGGCCCATTCATCAGTTTTTAGTCGCCTCATTAGCGGAGTTTAGTGAGTTTCGTGCGGGAATACGTCAGTTTGCGCGATAATCAATCTACGACCGAAATAATATATTGCATCTGAGGTCCTGCCCAATAGGTGAAATTTACATCATTTAGTACTAAACTAAATTCAATTGAGCTTTTCTAAAGAAAAGGACACGACATTCATATTACAAAAACAAGAAACCTTAAAATATTTTAGTCAATTTTATTAATGTGAAGGTAATTGATTTAAAATATTAGAATAATGTTTTAGGATGGTGGAGGCCTTGCATGACTGCTCACTGTTTCGTGATCTTACATCGTGTTTTCAAAATACCCAATTTAACGCTGGATATTTAAATAATACATATTTATTAAAGGTAATAATTCATTCAGCCTTTCATTTTATAAAATTCATTTACAGGTTAGATATTCCATGCATTCAATAAATCCACTAGAGTCAAAGATCATCCCGCAATGAGATAAAACTCTCTAATTATATGACTTTATGAATGCCTTTCTATTATTACTCTATAATTAGCATCATGAACTTTATACGTCTGTATTATGAGATAAAAGGATGCAGTTAATAACAGCTATTCAAATAATATTCCAATATACCAGACTACAAATGAAAATATTGCAAGTATGTTCGTTTTCTAATAAAATTGATATCAGAAGAATACAATCGTGAAATCAAACTTTTACTTAAAATATGAATATAATTTCGTAATAATTTAAATTAATATGATCGTTTGCCTTTGTTTTTATATTTATAATTCAATTTGTTTATTGTATTCCCTATTCATTTCCTTCTTGTGTCACTACTTTGTTACTTCTTTCCAATGCAATCTTCATCTTCATCATATTGTTCATTTGTACCACGTTTATCATTTCTTTAATGCATTAATCAAAGTTCATTTTTACCTGTGAGAATATTTGGTGAGAGAAAATTAGCAAATATTACATGCAATTAATTATGGTAATTTTTATCTCTTTAGATTTCCTTGAAGTTCAATAACAGCCGTGAACATTTTCCTAAAAACAAGTCCAGTGAGACCATTTGGTCAGGTTAACACTCGTTTAAATTTAGCAGAATGAAGCAATATGTTTCGAGCCTTCAAAAAACATTAGACGTTCATTTGCTACCTAAGCCATAGTCTCAGACCTGAATGTCCCCATTAAACTGAACTTTATTGAAGCCTATTTTTTATTTCCACCAACATCTCAATTAGCTGGAGAAGTGTCATATATTTCGTAGTTCGATGCGAACTTATCGCAGTAAATGTGTCAAAAAACACCTACTATAGGAATAGGTAGAATCCTCTGCAACTATCATTTGTAAAATAGAACAAAATAAACATTTAAAACATTATGATAAAAAATATATTTTACCAAACTTCATTCAAATAGTGAAATTACTAAAGATATACCCAAATGTTTCGATATATCAGTTCAAGAATTGGAACAAATGAAAAGTTACTTGAAAATGTTAGAGTGAAATGTTCTTAAATTAAAACATTGGGAATCATATGGTTTGAAGTACATGACTTGACACATTTTCAAAGTTCTATTTAAATGAATTCATAGATGAGAATCACTTGCTTAATTTACCAAGGCTGAGCCAATATCGTTATGACTTGAAGTGAGCATAAGTTGCTTCAATGTAACTCATTTACATCATGCGCTCTTTTGGAACATCAAAAATAGACCAAACCTAAAAGGGATTAATTATTTTAATTTATTTTCTATATATTATGTAATATTTAATGAGAATACCTGGTATAATTCTATTAAATGTTATAAATATAGAAAGGACAAATTTACAGTTAAACGATAGCGTCGTATGAAATACAAATTGAAATCAAACCAACCAAAACAGAGCAATATTTCTATTTTCAGCTAATTTTCAGTTTAATATTCATATTGTTATAATCTAATTTGGTTCATTAAAAGAAAAATTACATGAATAAATGTTACTGAAAGATAATTACATTAATAAATGTTACTGAAAGATGGAAAGTCTTTATCTCCTGTCACTGTGATGAAAGATACTGTACTTATTTATTTATATAATTGAACTAGTTGTAGGTTGTCTCTATTAACCACAATGTTACATTCTATGCTGTCAGGTGACCAAATAAATCTCTACAGTGAACTAGGCACATGTGGAGGCAGCTTAGAATGCATATGGTTCTTTGACTATTATAATTAACTACTTATTTATTCTTATAATGCACATATTGCCATCTACAGCAAGAGATGTAGAGCTGACGTAGAGACTCTTTATCAATCTCTGTTAGCATACAACTGAGTAAATCCCTACTGTCCACATATAAATATTGCATTAACATTTAACTAGTATATTTATAAAAGAAAAGTACTAGGTACGGAGTCATTTTGATTTATGTCTAACTCGTTTTTAAACTGCCTAGGAATCTTTTTGTAGAAATGGATAGTAAGTCTTAACACGAGTGTAAACAAATTGCCTGTTTTCTTAGGAAGGAGTAACTGGTTTTCTGTTCCAGAGGCATATAAAGTCATTACTACGCTATTCATTGCATCAATCATGATAACAGTCTTATCTACCAGCCTCTGCTATTATAACCTCTTTGCTCACCACTAATATCATAATATCACTATCTTCACTTCCCTTCACTAAATTAATTATTACTGAGTCATAATAATAAGAAACAGATATTATCTTTTCTTATAAATGAGTCTTATCAAGTAATAACATTATTCAAATCAATGAGAAGTCACATTTTATTATGGCTTTTTACCACATTGCCGTTCCAACCCTTCTCATTCACCATTCACCATTGACTCTCCATTATCTCCAACTCATATCTGCACTCACCATTAACTCACCACTCACCATTAACTCACTAATCACCATTAACTCACTACTCACCATTAGCTCACCACACACCAATAACTCACCACTCACTATTAACTCACCACTCACCATTAACTCAACACTCACCATTAACTCACCAATCACCATTAACTCACCACTCACCATTAACTCACTACTTACCACTAACTCACCACTCACCATTAACTCACCACTCACCGTTAACTCACCACTCACCGTTAACTCACCACTCACCATTAACTCACCACTCACCATTAACCCACCACTCACCATTAACTCACCACTCACCACTAACTCACTACTCACCATTAGCATACCACTCACCATTAACCCACCACTCACCATTAACTCACCATTAACTCACCACTCACCACTAACTCACCACTCGCCATTAACTCACCAATCACCATTAATTCACCACTCGCCATTAACTCACCACTCACCACATGGCAATGCTCTCCACATTGTTTGCATGATATGGTAAGGACTGTACATATAATTCTAGGCTTGGTTCCCTAGAAGGGTATTGTCCTTGTCACGCTTTGTAACGTCACACTGTGTGGGGAAATAACGTCACATTGTAACATCTGAAGGTAGGGGGAAAAAAGCCACAGTCACAGTTTGTAGTAATGTATTTGTAAAATTTTACCAATAACAGCAGCCAAGACATGTAAAAGAATATTCTCATGTGATTTTACAGAACAATTTGAAAAATATGTCAAAATTAGACAATAATGTTGTCCAACATTATTATCCAATGTTGTCCACTGTCTCTAATGATGATGTGTTTGGTGTAATTGTTACCTATGAATGTTATTCACCGTTACTTACATCATACATGTGATAGAGTATAAACACGTGCGAAATAAAGCATTAAAGTAACAGGAATAGATTAAACAGACTTCTCTTGTCTATTTAAAAGCTTTGAATAAATTGATATTGAAGTTCAATTAATTCTCAATGTTGAATGAAATCACTTTTTTTGACACAGACAATTCGAGGACAAGTTAGAGGATCAGAAGCGAAGGCAAGCAACCCTCTCATTGTAGCTACGAGGAGTGACCCTAGTGTGCCCAGTGTGCCAAAAAACACATGTACGTACACTATAGATCATAGCCACTATGCTAATATGGTGCTATACATCATCTATACTATACTATATATGGCATACACCACTGAGTAAATAAACTCACTTTTTGTTTTTTGTAAAACAAATTTGAAAATAATTTTTTTTAAACAAAGTGAATTTTTTGGTACTAAACGTCACAACATTAAAAGGTTCCGCTACATGCATTTTAAATATAAGCTGTTAAGATCTTAAGTAATTATTCCATAATGTTCAAAATATACTTGATAAAAATAATACCTATCTGCTTTAATATCATATTGACTGATAAAAGCTACGTATTCTTCACTCATGTTAGTAAAAATATAATAGGATCAACAATTGTTTTTATTGTTGTCGATCGTTATAGAGTAAAAAAAGTATTATTTAATTACCATTCATTCTTGGTCATTTCTCAAGATAAGAATTAGTTCAAATCGATTTTATCACTCACCTTGATTTTACTAAACCATTTTACGTCAAAAAAATCATAAACTATGTACATCATTTTTATAGATTATTCACAGTGTTTAACCATCACAGTCAGAGCATTTTAATGACTAATATGTATGCAAAGAGAGTAGGTATTTACCTTAGTTAGACAGGTAAGTACAAACGATAGGTGGGTGTGGTTGATAACTAAAGAGAACACCCCGTGTGTGAGATTAATAAATTGATATCACTCTATATAGAGATAATTATAACATGCAGGAAAATAAACTTCTCCGATTGCTATCTCTAACAGCTACTATATACGATATATGTATAAGAACTATAGTTCCCTACCTGTTCTGCATCTATTGCCAATTCAATTAATTTAATGGCTTTGCGATTATATTTTTATGCTAGTATGCTTTATGATTAAATTTAAAAATTTATTTATTCTGTCAAATGTCAGAACTAATAAATTTTAATTATTAATATTAGCCTTGCTAATGCAACAAGTTAGCAAAGGATTCGGACAGACAGATGGAGTGTTCTTTTTTTACATTTAGTATAGATTATATTGTATTGGTTGTCTCGTAGCGGCAACCACTGTATAATTTAAAATAAAGTATATGTATAACGTTACTCCGAGTTGTTATTATTCTACCATAATAGCATTGACTAACCTTCTGTAACAATAACAGTACTACTCAGTTCTAGATCAGTTGTTATAGCCCCATGCATTCAATACCATTACCTGTTTACAAAAATACTTGATGACTTAAAATAAAAAAGCTATCAGTGCATGCAGTATATCATAACCTTCTATCTGTGTACCAATGCAATTCTTATAAATTATTGTATTTATTAGTATATAATCTCCCTAACTTCAAAAGCTCATAACTCAATTATAATATTCATTCTCTGATTGTATGAGACATGTTAAACTATATCGCTTAGAGCGCATGCGCAAACAAACATTGAAATTGACTTGCTAAGTACCATTGATATATGTTGCTATCTATTACACCTATTTAATGTATTTTAAAGCATCTTCTACAGCCACCTTATTTATATTAAGGTAAGAAATGTTTCGAAAGAAAACATAAATGTCTTTCAAGTTCGATATGAGAATTAAATCACCTATAGACAACAAAAATTATAATCGAGAACTCTCATTTCCTCTGTAATATATTATATTTCATAAATAACAATAACATTAATTAGTACTGTTACATAAATAAGATGGGCAACTCAAATAATTATTTTCATCTGTAAATTTCACAATAGCATCAACATAAGGATTTAATGAAAATGGTGGGCAATTATAATCATAAATATACGAATAAAGATATGATAGTGATTTGCATTGTAATGTACTCTTCTGAGAATTGTAATTAAACAATAACGGTGTTTGTAATATAATAGCGAATGCTAGCAGCATAAACAAGTCGTTAGTCTCCCTAACATTGGCCAATGTGTCTGCCATGAGCCACTGAGACTATACCACAAATGCTCCAGTTTAAGCAAGTTTTTGCCCACTTGCATTTCTTACGACTCACCATAGAGCGCTACAGTCCACTGACAAAGTCACAGCCACCGTAACGCTATACCTACGAGAGACTAAGGCAGACAGGTTAGGTGGCGACTGTACGCCACTAATCTGGCACCACACCCAGCCAGGTAGGTAACTTCTTATTTATCAGTTCCGTAATTTGATTGGCGAAAACTGTAACATTTTTTTGGCACAAACATCTGGAGGTGCCGACCATGTAGGTATTCTTGCGAAACAAAATAAACTTAAAGTTTTCTTCAAGTTTTTGCATGTTTAATAGCGCTGTTTGAAGTGCAAATTACAGAGTTATAACTCCGTCATGACAAATTAGGAGTGCAAGGCTGGGCGTTAGAAATTAGAAAAACGTTTGTTTTTATTGCGGAGATCAACGCGTTCTTTAGCAACTGAATATTAAGTACCATCATTATTGGCATTGATTTATTCTTTACTATTTATTGCTGTAAAAGTGTGTTCTATTTTATATTAAATAGACATATTGCGATAAGAATTCAATAAATAATAGGTGGTCAAAGTAATAAGGTACTCCGGTAAGAAACATATAATAGAAAATACCTGAAATTGAAGATACAAATCTTAATTGCATAATTTCATGCTGAATAGAATTAATGCTTCATTTTATTACAATAATTATTTGCATAGTAAAGGTTAAGATTGTAATTTGAAGAAAATTGTGATACTCTAAATATTATATCAAATTTCTGTGGTTGAAAGTCTCAGCTTACAATACTATCAGTTGGAGTGCAATAGTCTCTGAATACTATCAGTTGGAGTGCAATAGTCTCTGAATACTATCAGTTGGAGTGCAATAGTCTCTGAATACTATCAGTTGGAGTGCAATAGTCTCTGAATACTATCAGTTGGAGTGCAATAGTCTCTGAATACTATCAGTTGGAGTGCAATAGTCTCTGAATACTATCAGAGACTATTGGCTTACATTATTGAAGCTATATATACAGTTAAGAACAGTCTAAATATTGAATATCAATTTTTGGTATATGTTTCTTATAGCTGAAAATATCATATGTGCAATATATATTATATTTATATATCAATAGTGTTTTTTAACCAGGGAATAAAGTACAATTTTTAATAATTTGCTGTAGGTATAATTTTCTTTTTATGAACTCTATACAAATGTTGAGACGGGTTAAGATGGGTAGGTATGGGTTATGGGGCAGGGTTATGATGGGTTATGGGGCAGAGTTATGATGGGTTATGAGGCAGGGTTATGATGGGTTATGGGGCAGGGTTATGATGGGTTATGGGGCAGGGTTAAGATGGGTTATGGGGCAGGGTCATGATGGGTTATGGGGCAGGGTTACGATAGGTTATGGGGCAGGGTTATGATGGGTTATGGGGCAGGGTTATGATGGGTTATGGGGCAGGGTTATGATGGGTTATGGGGCAGGGTTATGATGGGTTATGGGGCAGGGTTACGATAGGTTATGGGGCAGGGTTATGATGGGTTATGGGGCAGGGTTATGATGGGTTATGGGGCAGGGTTATGATGGGTTATGGGGCATGGTTATGATAGGTTATGGGGCAGGGTTATGATGGGTTATGGGGCAGGGTTATGATGGGTTATGGGGCAGGTTTACGATGGGTTATGGGGCACTGTTACGATAGGTTATGGGGCAGAGTTATGATGGGTTATGGGGTAGGGTTACGATAGGTTATGGGGCAGTGTTATGATGGGTTATGGGGCAGGGTTATGATGGGTTATGGGGCAGGGTTATGATGGGTTATGAGCAGGGTTATGATGGGTTATGGAGCAGGGTTATGATGGGTTATGGGGCAGGGTTATGATGGGTTATGGGGCAGGGTTATGATGGGTTATGGGGCAGGGTTATGGGTCTCTCTCTCCCTTTAACCCATGTTAAGTCTCTTCCCTGTGACGTCTCAATTGAAAAGGAGTCACTCGATAGCATCTCCCGGAGACATTCATATGCAAAACAAACAACTAATCTGCGACATCGTGTTCTTTCATGTGATTTTATTTATGGAAGAGTGTCGCTGGACACATTAATGCCATATTTTATGTGCCATAAAACTTCATAATGTGGATATGCTTTTCACTTTGAAAGAAGTGTGTTTCTATACTGTGACCTGAAGATCTGATACACTGTACACTGTACACTGTACACTGTACACTGTACACTGTACAGTGTACACTGTACTGTGCGATGAAATGGGCTTAGACTCTTGGGGAAAATATAGGATTTTAAATTGAAGAAACTAAATAAAAAATGTAACTAATGTGATTAAAATGAAGTGCATGATGGTATAATTTTACATAATGTTTAACATACGATCAGTTTTGATATCATTTTACTTTAATGTGTATTAATAATAAAAAAATTATTATACACAATTGTATGATATTAAAATTATATGGTATAAAAGATTAATTAATAAATATAAATTGAGTATATCTTAAAAATTGACAATATTCTTAATTGGTTAACATCATGCATGATAGATCTTTAACAAGGATAGTCCTATAATTGACCAAATTGAAGTGCTATACTATATGACGAAATGCCTATAAATAGACAGTCAGAAAAGGGATAAAGCATCTGTGAACATTAGTAAAAACATTAAAGGGAAGAGTGTAGTTAATGTTAACCTCACTTCCTTAAGTATTTGTATAGTCTGGCAGAGAACAAATATAGAAACGTGTTATCAATTATCATGCTATGTGGGAAAGGAATATGTTCTTACTTTAGAAATATATGCGGAATATAAGCATATATAAGAAAATATTTCAATTTATTTTTAGAGATTAATTCTTATTCCTATCTAGCTAATCAAATTTGAAATATACTTTATATTGCTACAATAAATAAGAATTTCAATAAAGCATTAGATAATAAGGAGGGAGAGGTTAATGTTATAATCAGGCCATTTGAGGTCAAAGTGCAGTGCTCTTAGATAGCAAAGTGACCTCTATTGACCTCATAGGTGTGGTCAGTTAAATGCCATTTGTCATCTTACCATGTCTTTGCTCACTCTTTCTTGTTGCACAGCTCAGAAAAGAAAACTGAAACACTACTTACTGGATAATGCAAGAAAATTAAATATCAATCAATCATTTTCACAGTAAAATGAAATTCAGTATTTTGACAATAATTATTTAGTTGAAATTACTTTAGCTCTTTACAATTTATTTAGAAACATCTCTACTACAGTAAATGTGTAGAAAATTATTAATATATCAATATAAGACACTTTTGATATATGAATTAATTAGAATTAAAATTAATAAGCATATTGGACATATGATATTTTCTGATACAAGAGGTACAGTTTTATATTCTCGTGACTGTACCGGTACAGGTGTAACATAAGTCACTAATAGCAATCTTAGGTCATCACACCATGGCCCGACTGACCAAAGAAACCATCAGATTACCCAACTTATGAATACATTAGTCAGATCTTCTACAAACATTATACCTTCAGGAGTTGCGGTAGTATTGAACAGCAAGATGAGTTAGTAGATAAATGAACAGTCTATACTGTGCCAGGGCAAACGAATCAATTATACCCAGACAACATAAATCTAGATTAGATTTCCTTTTAATTCACTATGCTTTATTCAGCTCTTAATTCCAAGTGACGTGGTATTTATAAACAAGCTACGCCACATCCAGTTCAAATGTTCTCCAATGGATATTTCTCTTTTCCCTGTTTAACATATGCTACCTAGCTACTTGTTATCTCTATTTATAAAGGCTTCAATCATGACAAACTGATTTAGGAGAAGGAATCGTGTAGGCAGCAACAAAGAACAACATTATAACTTAGGAATTAGTCCTTTCAATATTAATCGTTGTGCTACAGTAAGAATATAATTATAAGCACATGCTCCTAGTGTGTATATACAAACAAATCTACCTATCATTATTTTATATAAAGATTTTCAAAATACAAACATTTCAATAAAGGATTGAAAAGATTCATACTCTATGAAAGGTTTATATATTTTCAGAAGGTTATTGAAACCTGAACGTTAAAGTCTTTATTGAAAATATTTTACAATAATAAATACAATTGTTTCAGTTTTACATTAATTGTATAATATTAATGGATGATAATTGAATGATTAGGCAGATTATTATTTGAAGATTTTAACCAATTTCATATCCCATTCCTGAATAAAGAAACGTACTGTTTAATAGTACATTCATGCAGTACTTACTACTTATATAACCTCTACATCTCATTAACATTATAAATACAAACTGACAGAACTTTGAATCAGAACTTTATCTTTTAGTACTATAATATATTATAACTATAATATATTAATAATTTATATATAATAGTAGTTTATAGACGTACATTCTAAAATATCTTCATACCATTATAAATTTATTGAAAAATATTCATGGGATAAGAAAATCCCACGATTCTCCATTCAATTCCAAATTCCTACATGGTTGCCGCCAAATAAATAATGTGTAATAATTTCCAGAAGTTATTCCCTATTATTTAACAGATATCATTGGTAGAACAATAACAGAAACTCTCCTCTCAGTCGCTAAATATTAATGAAGCCATAAAGCAAAAATATTAACAAAGTATGAATTGATAGTAGGTTGTAACACAATTCTGTACAACTATCCTAAAGAACTTAATCCTATGATATATTGCGGTGGAAATGCTTAATATTCTTAGAAAAAGAGAAGGTAATGTATAATACGTTTCTTTTTTATAGTGAATTTATTATATATTTTTGATAAGTGAGTCTCAACTCGCGTAAAAATTGAAGCTAACAATAATTTGAGCAGGTTTCTTGTGTCGTTTTCAATTAATTTCTTGGAATTTCCATTCAAAATAAGCTAAAAAAATCAAAAAACTTTCTCGAAATATTATGAACTGAAATATTTATACTAGCCGAGTCTCAAAACTATGAAACCTTTAAATGAATGAATTACAACGTACTTAATAGAATTAGTTGAAAGCTTTCCTTTGTACATCACCAATGTGTTTATTCTCCATTTAGCAGTGCTACATTGCTATGGGTAATTATAATTGCCTTTAGAAATAGCAATGGGTTTTCGCTATTTGTCATAATTAGGGCGACACGGTAAAGGGTACAACCAACATAACACAGCTGGTTTAAATCAACAGTCTATGTTAAACTCTACAGGGGTGTGTGTACCTATGTGCTTAGTGCTATAAAACCGATATTTATTCATTGATTTATCCATTGCTTAACGGCAACATAAAAGTACACTAATACAAATCAAGCTACATACATTTCAATAATATATCAGTTTAGTAAAATCGCATAATCCACTATTTATATCGAATTAACAAGTAATAACTTTGAAGCACATATGTTCGGTAGAAAATGAGAAGTTATAGGGTAACTCCATTTAAATATCTGGGGGTAATAAAATAAATCGTTTAGGTTGGATTTTAGTATGGTATTAACTCAGGTAATTATCGTTGCTAATACACCTTCTTTGCCTATTGATTGAAGCCGTGAGAGGCTCGTTAGATTAGCCATTATACATATTTATCACCTAATAATTATAACTACTACCATCTAGAAGAATGACGATGGGACTGTGCAGAATAGACAGTGATTACTGGAATGATGTTAAAGGCAGTCCCGCAGTAAATCTACTGAGTTACCCATTAAAACACTTTAATTGAATTTCCTAGGCAATTTTCTCTTGTAGCTTGAATGCCGCACACTGAAAATATTTCTCAGATTTATTCTTTGCCATGAACTTTTTAAAAGCTTCTACAATCATGCACGGACACTAAAACTATCAATAAATATGAAATAATCTAGCCATGCTGTAGGATTTTCAGTGGTACTTATTAAGCAACTTTAACTGCTTGTTTTTAAGAACATTATTATAATTTGTAATTGTTATTCAATATTTAATTAATGAGTTTTGGATAATGAAACATTTTTCTGCAGAATAATTTGTGACTTTCTTCTCCTGATTAATAAATAATATTAATTTAGGTATATGTTTACTTAGGAATAATAAATTAATTAATTAATTAAATAATTACTGTATATTACGTTGACATACTACATTTAAAGAATTATATTTATAATTCTATATATACCATTCAATATGAATAGTTCACTAAATATTCTACACACTAGAGTGAATAGATTACACACTAGAGTGAGTAGAGTGAGTATATTACACTCTAGAGTGAGTAGAGAGAGTAGAGTCAGTAGATTACACACTAGAGTGAATAGAGTGAGTAGACTACACACTAGAGTGAATAGAGTGAGTAGATTACACACTAGAGTGAATAGAGTGAGTAGATTACACACTAGAGTGAATAGAGTGAGTAGATTACACACTAGAGTGAATAGAGTGAGTAATTACACACTAGAGTGAATAGAGTGAGTAGATTACACACTAGAGTGAATAGAGTGAGTAATTACACACTAGAGTGAATAGAGTGAGTAGATTACACTCTAGAGTGAGTAGAGAGAGTAGAGTGAGTAGATTACACACTAGAGTGAGTAGAGTGAGTAGATTACACACTAGAGTGAATAGAGTGAGTAGATTACACACTAGAGTGAGTAGAGTGAGTAGATTACACACTAGAGTGAATAGAGTGAGTAGATTACACACTAGAGTGAATAGAGTGAGTAGATTACACACTAGAGTGAGTAGATTACACACTAGAGTGAGTAGAGTGAGTAGATTACACACTAGAGTGAATAGAGTGAGTAGATTACACACTAGAGTGAGTAGATTACACACTAGAGTGAGTAGATTACACACTAGAGTGAATAGAGTGAGTAGATTACACACTAGAGTGAGTAGAGTGAGTAGATTACACACTAGAGTGAATAGAGTGAGTAGATTACACACTAGAGTGAATAGAGTGAGTAGATTACACACTAGAGTGAGTAGATTACACACTAGAGTGAATAGAGTGAGTAGATTACACACTAGAGTGAGTAGATTACACACTACAGTGAGAAGAGTGAGTAATTACACACTAGAGTGAATAGAGTGAGTAGATTACACACTACAGTGAGAAGAGTGAGTAATTACACACTAGTTTATCAGTTTAAATAATTACAACTAAATGGAATAAATAATAACATTTAATTCCATCTCACAGACTAAATTGTCATCCACAGCATCACCAGTGTCTCATTATAAACATCTCCACTAAATATGTTTAATTCGAGACGAAAAGTAATATCAGTGGGAAGATGGCTAATTTCTTGGTCCATTCCTTTGAAGTTAGGTACTTGGAGTGAGTGGCTTCGGTATGATATACCAGGCACAAAGAGCATACTTGTTCGTTAAATTACCATGCTATCTTCAAATAGTCATAACCAGTTTGCAGAGGCAGGCTTTAATAGCCGTATAATATAGTACTTCTTTATATTAATATCAACCCGGATGTGGATTTTACAGCTCCCATGCCGCGTCCCTAACATTGTTACCGGAGTCATCCTTCACCGGTGCTTACAAGTCGCACTGACAAATGACAGCCAAGGTACTAGAGGCTTGTCAATGAGGGGCAACTACCATAGTTAGAACATTTGCACTCTATTAATAAATATCTAAGTAGTTTTATTCTACTAGGGTGAGTTCTGAATTATCGGTCAGTGACACATCTTCGGTCATATAAAAAAAAAACGATATAATAATAATTATTTAACTAATTATTTCATCCAATCCTAGTGAAAGGAACTGACCTATAATTCGTAACTTACTCTATATGAAAATAAGGACGTAAAATAGAAAAGTTACACTTAGTGGACTATAGTGACTATTTCCCACCAGACTATTTGTCTGTGTAAGTCACATGTTGTGACCTGGAAGAGCAGGCGCTATCTCTTCCAATGTTATGGATGACTTATAGAAGATCTTCTAAGTGATTCTATAGGGTGGAAGATTAGAGGATCGTGTGCGAGGTTAGAGCCAAACTTGTGAAGGTAGGTAATTAGAAATTAGTGAGTGGATGGATTGAAAAAAGTCGTGTGCTCATTTTGTTTCTATTAACGAGACAGGGAGTTTGTTTGTGTTTAGAAGTTGGTTAAACATATAGTTTATTGGGTAGTTTTTGCACTCTTTTGTAGTATAAACAGATGTAATTTGATAAGAATTTGATGGATTTGAAAAAATCGTGTGGTGCTATAATTTAAAATTAATCCAAAATTCCATATAAAAATTTTCCTCCAAGTCATTTTTCATTAAATATTTATTTTCTACTCAATTTCAGTAAACTATGAAACTGCTTCTTAAAAACTTTAAAAAGGAGATTGAAGAAAGATAATTTTATTCTATTTAATTTCTGTGAATAGAATAATATATCTTCATTCATTCTTCAAAGAAAATAATTAATGTATGGAAAGTCCTTAAGAATTCTCGTAAATTATGTTTCTAAACATATTACCGAGTTAGCAGGATACAAATCAAACAGACTAACTATTTATACTCTTTTTAATTCAATAAACGTTTATCCGAATTAACTTTAACCATAAAGCAAATTAATATATCCCTGAGAAAGTGGAGAATGTTTTCAAATAACTTGAATTAGACAAAGAATGAAGAAATGCTTATAATGAAGAGATTAGCGTTTGTTTGTTATTATAATGCATTGCATATCAAATAAGATGTGCAGATTATAATTTATAATTTGCCCTTGCATTTATATTTAGAATGTCTTCATTGGTCTTTTTAATTTACTGTGAAGCTCTTTCGTAATTTTTAAATGTATCGTGATTGAAATTAATCGCAGTATTCTTTGAAATAACGATATACCGATAACAAGGAATTAAGATGTTGTGCACCATGGTGTGACACTGAATTATATGCCAGGAGTAGAGTAACCGTTAGACTGTGCATACACTATACTGATTTGGAATATTACTATACTATAGTGATAACTATACTGTATAGTGATTACTATACTGTATAAGTGATTACTATACTGTAGTGATTACTATATTGTAGTGATTACTTTACTATAGTGATTACTATACTATAGTGATTACTACACTATAGTGATTACTAAACTATAGTGATTATTATAGTAGTGAATAAGATAACTGTATAAACATAATTAATATTAGTATTGATTAATTTAATTACCCATTCCCATATTTAATTACCGATGTACCAACTTCTTCCGACCGTATAGAGAAACTGTAAGTAACCGTAAGAGTTTACATTACCTTAGAAGGTAAGTAACCGTAAGAGTTTACATTACCTTAGAAGGTAAGTAACCGTAAGAGTTTACATTACCTTAGAAGGTAAGTAACCGTAAGAGTTTACATTACCTTAGAAGGTAAGTAACCGTAAGAGTTTACATTACCTTAGAAGGTAAGTAACCGTAAGAGTTTACTTTACCTTATAAGGTGAGTAACCGTAAGGGTTTACCTTACCTTAGAAGGTAAGTAACCGTAAGAGTTTACTTTACCTTAGAAGGTGAGTAACCGTAAGAGTTTACCTTACCTTAGAAGGTAAGTAACCGTAAGAGTTTACTTTACCTTAGAAGGTAAGTAACCGTAAGAGTTTACATTACCTTAGAAGGTAAGTAACCGTAAGAGTTTACCTTACCTTAGAAGGTAAGTAACCGTAAGAGTTTACCTTACCTTAGAAGGTAAGTAACCGTAAGAGTTTACCTTACCTTAGAAGGTGAGTAACCGTAAGAGTTTACCTTACCTTAGAAGGTAAGTAACCGTAAGAGTTTACTTTACCTTAGAAGGTAAGTAACCGTAAGAGTTTACTTTACCTTAGAAGGTAAGTAACCGTAAGAGTTTACTTTACCTTAGAAGGTAAGTAACCGTAAGGGTTTACCTTACCTTTAGTTTCTCCGCCAAATCGTCAGTGCAGGATCCACCTTCGTTCACTTCGTCTTCTTTTTGTTGTCTGTAAAATAAACAGAAAATTATCTCTCAATAAATTTAATGTATTAATAAATGATGTCATTGGAGATGAAGGGAAAGAAAAATATATAAAAGATCATCATTTTAAAACATTGATGCTTTATATGTTTATTGAGCTAACATCGGGTCATTGTTTTTATAAAATCGATCTTATTTTTAAAGTTAGCATGATTTAAAGGACCAAATAATAACATCAGAATTATAGCAGGGGTAATGACAGGGTTGTCATATTTTGCCTAAAAAACTCGTTTGCTCGGTACACACCTAATTGATAGGAATTATACCTCTGGCTAAGTAACCACACCTCAGAAACACCTCTTAATAATGCTTGCAGCTTTAAAGAAAAGTCAAACAAATAACAAAATGAACATAATAATAAAAATTCGATAAAATCTTAATTTAATAACCATGCATAATGCAATTTAAAAATTCAACAATAGATTCCTATTATAGAATATTTGTGTGGAGTTTAATTTTATAAGATGAATACTATAATCACGTCAAAAATAGGAATCTTTTCAGATTTAATCAAAATTAAATAAAGAAATCATTTGAGTGATATTTGCTTTAAGAAGATATCATTTGCAAGTGGAAGATGGAATCGTATTATTAGCATTAAATAATGATATGTAATCATGTGAGGGGAAACATATTTGCAGGGTTAGGGCTTGTAATTTTCTTCTTCAGGATTTCAATAATATAAGTGATAGCGTTATTGAAATTTGTATATCCCGAGGGAATATAAACCTAATAAGAAAAAGGTGAATTATTGAAGAAAAAAATAGTTTTAATTTGTGCTTTAAAAGAAGAAATTTATTTAAAAAATATGAAATAAAATATTTAAAACTGTTCAAAAGAAATTGAAATACATTCCATTTTTTGGGAGAGAAATCATTTTCATTTGCTATATTTAATTTTTTTTTTAAATATTTGTTAACTTGTAAAAAAGGTTAAGGAGCACCTAAGCTTCGACTGAGAGTGACGAAGTTTTTCTTCCCCTTAATTCTGTTGTTTTATTAAATTCTAAAAATGTGGTGTCATAGATAATTGAAATAAAAATATATAATAAATTAGAAATTAAATAGGAATGCTTGCATTGACTTATTTAATAGGATAATATAGTTGCCAAATAACATTAAAATATAGCTTTACTTAGAGGAATAAGATTACACTTTTTTCATTTTTTACTTAATGAAATAAAAGTAAAAATGTTCAAATAAATTTTTTGCCAGAAACCACAAGAGTAAAATGCGATAAGTCTGCTAAATTATAAATAAGAATTATAAGGATCTCAGACGAAGCTAAGGTGCACCTTTACAGTTAGAAAATATACGTCTATAGTTAAAATAATATGATGGAAAATCACTCAATAGAGGTAGGTATTAATGTTCATTGGTAATTTGGATTTCAATGAAATAAAATAAAATAAATTAAGTTTTAGTTTTTAATTCATTCTAAAATTGTTAAATTTGTTATAGAATATAATATAGATAAAGTATAGAATAACTAACTAATTATCTGTTTTAAAATGTGTCTATTGCTATTTTTAATGATCTCTGCTAGAAGATTAGAAATTAGAAGGATTTTTTCTTTCTCTATCTTTTATTTATAATAGTATTACCTAGTTAAGAGTTTATTAGTTTATATACACTGTATAGTATATAGTGAATATAGCCATGCTATACAACTGACTCCCAATGCTATTTTCAAGACTATAGTAAGACCTTTAAAAGGCCGGGCATTATATAAAGGACAAACATTTTAAACATTTGCCATCAAAAAGCTTAGACTTAAGCCTCTCATGTAAATAATAGCGATAATAAGATTATCATTTTTAATACTTTTGGCAACATGTCATACAATTTTATCTTAAAATTTGTTAGATCGGATAATTGATAAACATTTGAACTGGTAGGTACTATTTTGTACAAATAAAATGAAAACGCTATCTTATTTGAATATAAAATGTACCAATAATATATTAATTAACTTCCATTAATATTGCGAACATTTCAACTGAATTAAACTGATAATTGTATAGATACATTTCGTCATAAAATAATACCCTACATTATAACTGTTGTATGTTTTACTTCATTAAATACACTTTTTTAGCACGGTAACCAGCCATGCGGAATAAATATAAATACTTATCGTAAATTAAACGGGAATCATAATTAGAGCGGTAGATGTAGCGTAATAATAAGGGGAAATTATAAGCTATAAGTAACTATTGAATTAAATCATTTTAATACGAGAACAAAAATGATAATTACACAGCTACTGTTTTTTTTATAAAATACAGAGTGTTTTAGAATCAAAGCAACTAGTTTTGCGTATTAAATAAATCATTCAAAAACTATATATGATTTTATTTTATAAATCGTATTTTGTATGATAGCTGTAAATCGACATATAGTGACCAAACTCCTCAAAGGACCAAGTCATCAATAGCAAAAAGTTGATAATATTCCACTGTTTGTAAAATTGTTGAAAGGTTCCTAGGAAACTGGTTAAACCTCTGATAAAACAAGAGGTTGCTGTGAACCAACCGTAAAGACCAAAAAACTGACCAAAACACGTGGGAAAATTCGCCACCCACGTGATCTCATCGTAAACTTTTTCATAATGGTTTCACAATGGAGTCTCCAACAGAACTCAGCTCCATCTCATGGCTCCAAATTGAACAAACCTGGATTTAAATATATACCTCTTTAGTCACACTTTAATATTGTAGACTTTCACATCTGGTTAATTCTGTTTATAAGGTCTCAGGTTCTCCTGACACACTTCAGGAGACTATGAAAGCAAAATAACAAGTGGAATGGGAAGAAATTCTACAAGAACAGATACGTGCCGGTTGCGATTCTTTTGTTCCTAGACGAAATTAAGCGTGGTTATATTTAATAAGTGGATTATGTATGCTTTGTTTACTATTCACCTTTGAATTGCAATCTTTGAAATAGTTTCTTAAATAAAAAGATACATATATTAAACATATATTCTGAAACACCTTAAGTTTATAAAAATTATTTTCCTTATATTTAAATTGATCAGATACTTCCTCAAAAATGAACTTTAGACAGTAAAGTCACCTGTGGTTGATTGTAGGTAATTAAGTTAAATAAATCTAAATTATTATCTCAAATAGCATAGTATACAATAAATCAATCGACTCTTTTTTAAATAGATCATAAAATATATTGAATAGTAAATCACTTACACAGACCTAATTTAAAATATAAATATAAATATTTACTCGAAATTATGAGGTAGCCGATAGATTAACATATATTCTGTATATCGAATTAATAAAATAACATCGCTAGAATATTAGATTGTGGGTTTTAACTGTCAATAAATTTTTTGTTTTATCAATTGATGCTGTCAAATATCAGATAAAAAATCAATCATAACCTGCGGATAGAGGAAAAATTAGAGCTGTCTAATCTGCAAAACAGTACCAATATCATTAACTTGATAATTGATGAGGAGAGAGTACTAAGACAATACACAAATAATATATGGAGAAAATAATAGCACATTACTAACGGGAGATATTGAAAGAAAATTACAAATAAATAAATGTATATAAATAAATGCAAACAAATTCCAATCAATAACAACGTTATCTTTTGAATGATTCGAACTTTACTACGGAATATATATAACTTTATTTACTGTCCTCAAAGAATAGAAACAGAGGAGATAAATAGACAAAAGTTTGTTGTCTTATTTATAAGAAATAATTAGTTACTCCAAATAATAAGCAGTACAAAATAACACTACACTGAAACATGCCAATATTAACTAATTCTATTCGACTGGAGGTAACTCTAATGAATTACTCACAGGTAGAACTGAACACTTTGTAACTTTCTAACAGTTAATTTACACTGAGTTTAACAGAGCAATTCTTCTTTCTGTTCCATTTTTCACGATAGAATAAAATAGATTCAATCTCAGTGATGTGTCTATATTCACCAAAACCATTAGTTAGGCAGCGAGGGGGTGGTGTGTACTACCAGAGAAAAGAGTCATTGTGATGATGTACTATCAGAGAAAAGAGTCACTGTGATGATGTACTACCAGAGAAAAGAGTCATTGTGATGATGTACTATCAGAGAAAAGAGTCACTGTGATGATGTACTATCAGAGAAAAGAGTCACTGTGATGATGTACTATCAGAGAAAAGAGTCACTGTGATGATGTACTATCAGAGAAAAGAGTCACTGTGATGATGTACTATCAGAGAAAAGAGTCACTGTGATGATGTACTATCAGAGAAAAGAGTCACTGTGATGATGTACTATCAGAGAAAAGAGTCACTGTGATGATGTACTATCAGAGAAAAGAGTCACTGTGATGATGTACTATCAGAGAAAAGAGTCACTGTGATGATGTACTATCAGAGAAAAGAGTCACTGTGATGATGTACTATCAGAGAAAAGAGTCACTGTGATGATGTACTATCAGAGAAAAGAGTCACTGTGATGATGTACTATCAGAGAAAAGAGTCACTGTGATGATGTACTATCAGAGAAAAGAGTCACTGTGATGATGTACTATCAGAGAAAAGAGTCACTGTGATGATGTACTATCAGAGAAAAGAGTTCTTTTAATTTCTTACTATTTTCAAGTAGAACGAATTTGTCTTTTGTACCCATAACAATTATCTTAAAATATCTACAAGCATTTAAATTTGTAAAATTGCATTTGGAAATGTGAAATTAGTGAACTGTAATCGCTCTTTTTTCATTGACTGTGCATGAATATGTTGGAAGCAATGGTCATACCTTGGAACTGTGGATACAATTAATGTCTATTATTTACTAAACATTTAGTAAATGTACTATAACATTTACATCAATTACTAACATTAGTGAATATCTTTTAAAAACTATTTCATCAAATAAAAATGATAAATATAATTTACAGGATATCACATGATATGCTAATATATAATAAATAATAATCCAATGTCAAATGAATAAAAATATATAAGCTTTTATTGAATTATTTCATCACTCAAACTTTAACTCATTTTAAATTCAAACATTAATATTTTTCTTATCATCTATTAGATTACTTTTTATCCAATAATTATTGATTGAATGCTATCGGAAATTTCAAATCAATAATATTTCAAATAACTGTAAATCTAATTAAACTTCATTATTTACATAACCAGATAATTTATTGAACAACATTAGGCAAGAATTTAATATCAAATTTCGCTGTCAAATATCTTCAAACAAATTACCTGTATTTTCAGAATATGAAGTAATTAATATTGGAAATGTTCGAGTCATTAAAGCTATATAATTCATAGAAAAAATATAAAGTAACTATTTGAACTATTTTTTATTGAGCTCACACAGTGGAAAGTTATAGGGAGAGTAATAGAGAGTCACAAGGAGTCACCAGGAAAAGGGATCACACAAAAGACGCATTACGTCCATCCAAGGGTGATCCCAGTGCAGCAAGTGCCCATATTTGACCCTCACTTAGTTCCAATCCTCCCATCTACCAGGTCGAAACTTGGTACATGAGATTAACCACCAGCGGAGACAGGGCTTTAGACTCATAGTTGATCGCTCTCCCCCACCTGAACCCTAGGAATTACTCTCAACAAGTGGAGGTCAAACACACTCAGAAACAGGGAGCTAGTAAACCATTCTGGGGATCAGGATTTTTCCGGATTAGTTCAGCCTCAAACTACCACCAAACTCACTCTCTCATGCTCTCACACCCACAATAAGTGTGGGGGTGGAGGGGGGTGTGAATAGTGCTTTAAATGAGACCTTAACCTCTCACACCACGGGAAGGTCCCGGGGTTTCTCTCCTCGAAAAGGAAGGGATACATCTTCAGCGACAACAAACAGCCATGAACTGTCCCCATACCCAGGGCACCACCACTTCTACCCGCTTCTCCCTCATGCACCCTAACCAGGTTGTCCCTACCACACTCCCCCCCCCCCCTACCTCGATGAAACCACCGCTGGCGGAGGAGGCTACAACTAGAATCAACGTCACGGAAAGAAAAGAACGCAGTACCGGCAAACCCGCAATAAGGTGCAGAACATGACACGTTTGCGATCGATGTCGAAAAATCCCCACTAGCACCAGTGCTCCAGACAACCCAATTCCACTTAAGCTCTCCCACCCCCACGCCTCACACTATATTGTCACTACCACACTTTTTTCATCCTACCTCAATTAAAACGATCAGGGCAGAGGAGGCTCGGAGAACCGGCACAGAAACACGGCCAAAGGAGAACGCAAGAAAAGCAAGTCCTGATGAACAGTGCAGAACACTGTAAACTATGCAAGCCGATGAATAATTTTGTCCAGGTTATTCTTGAATGACTCGACTGATGGTATGTTGACCAGCTCCCGTGGGAGGGTATTCCAAACGCTACACACCTTCACTGTCCTCAAGTCCCGTTATTTATTCGTTTGAAACCGTGGTACGTCAAGTTTGTACCACGTCGTGGGGTCAAGGCTGCTATGACCCCTAACGATCTTATAGGTCTCGACGGTCCACGGAGTCGACGTTGCTCAAGGGTTAGAAGATTGAGGCCTTGCGACCGCCTGTCATAACTCTTGTTTCTAATCTCTGGGATCAACTTGGTCGCCCTGGCCTGGACTCGCTCCACGTCACAACGGTACGTGGAAAACCAGAATAGCATGGCATACTCAAAGTGTGGACGAACCAACGACTTATAAAGGATCATCACCGTATGCCTATTCCGGTGTATGAAGACCCTATTGATGTACACTAGGATCTTTTGAGCTTTCCGCTCTGCGGCCACACACTGTGCATTGAACTTAAACTTGGAGGTCATAACCACTCCAAGGTCAAGCTCCTGCTGCGTAGGAGAAACTGGCGATCAAAGGAGGCTTTAGGAAGTGCGGGCGTTCTGCACACCAACATGCAAGATGCTACACTATCTAATGTTGAATGGCATCTGCCACTGCTCCGACCACTCCCCGATCATGACCGAATCCCTACTCAGTTCTGTCACAGCTTGAGGGTTTGCAGCGTCGATACCAAGTTTGGTATCGTCGGCAAATTTTACTCATCTTAGAAATAATCCCAGGGTCTATGTCGCTTATGTATATTAAGAAAAGCAGAGGTCTTAGAACTGACCCTAGTGGACAAGGACTCTAACACCTTCCCTGGAACGGGCGTCAGACTAACGAGTCTGAAATGACTGGCCTGATCCTCAGGGCCCTTCTTATGAATGGAACATACGTTCACTGACCTGTAGTCGAGCGGGACGTCACCACACTACATTGAGTCTCTGAATACTTGACACAAGTGGGGTGCCAACACACTCCCCACGGATTTCATCACCATAGGCAGAAAATCGTTAGGTCCAGGAGCCTTATATGGGTCCAACTGGTTGAGCTTGTCGAGAACTTCTTCGGTAGTCACAGAAACATCCTCTATTGGCTCACACCCATCATACGTGATGATTGGGAGTAGATGCCCAGCATCCTCAACAGTGAAATCACTAGAGAAATAGTGATTGAATTCCTGTGCAATCCCAAAATTGTCACTCACTAGGAGTCCAGTAGCGGACTGTAATGTCCCCAATGGTTTCTTCACCTTGTGCTTATTCACATAGGCGAAAAACTCTTTGGAGTTGTCCTTGCAGGCAAGTGTAACCAACTGCTCCTCACCAACCTTGACTTGACGAACCAGTCGCTTGACCAGACGTCGCTGTCTGGCTGGGAGGTTACCAGCAAGAGGTGACGAGTTGAGTGAATCACGAAGGTTTTGCCCTAGCCGACCCACCGATCCTCTTCAAGGGAATGCACCTAGCTTGAATCTGCTTGAAGTCTCTGCTGAATAGCTGCCACGTGGCTTCAGCAGATGGGTGAGGCTGGGGTTGAAGTTCCTGCAGGCTACGACTAAACTGTGGATAGTTAGTCATTCTAAGATTGAGGCAACGACAGAAGCCAAAACGCTCACTGTCGGAACCCACCACAACCTCGAAGGAAAACCACCGCATGGTCGCTACCTTCAAGTCCCTCACATACTTCCACATTCCTCACCATCTCTTCTTCAGAGGTAAACACGAGGTCCAGGGTATTTCGTCCTCTGATTGGAAAGCGAACCAGCTGAGTAAGAAAGCAGTCGTTCGAAAAATCGATCAACTGCATTCCCTCAGCGGCTGCAACTCCCAAATTCCAATCCAGGTGACAGTTGAAATCACCTACAACCACCACCGTGTTACCATGAATTAGCCAATGACAGGTCAGGGTCACGTGGGTAGTGATGAGGCCTGTACACTACAAACACCCTCAACGATGGAGTGCAACCCCTAATCTCGACCCCCACGAACTCGTTAAGTGAGTTGGAGCGCACCACAATCGCAGTCAGTTAGCTCCTAACATACAACAGCAATCCACCGCCCAATCGACCCACACTATCTTTTTGAAACATGGCAAAACCGGGAAGATGGTACTCTCCATCAAAGTCTCTCCGGTCTCCGGCTGGTATCAAGCCATGTTTCAGTAACAGTTATTTCGTCATAGTTTGACGTGGCTACCATTGCTCTAAAATCAAGGAACTTGTGTAATCCACCAACCTAGTGCCTGCTCATTCGGGTCACTTGCCGTTTCCCGAAGGCGGCAGTGGTGGTGGGCTACTTGGGTCCGGTAAGTCTCCTTCAGACGCCCTAATCGTCTTTTTTCGCACTTGAGACCGCCCAGAAGGGCTGAATTCCGTATCAGTGATGGAACTCCAATTTGTCTGTTTCGTGCGTCAGATTTCCTATTCGCTAAAGGTGTTACAATGATCAATTCATCGTTATTGTTGTCAGCCTCAATGTCAACAGTAACCACTGGCTCGCGGATCTGCGGCCGATGTACCTCTTTGGGTTTGGTCTGACGTTGCCCTACCCTTGAAGGACAGTAGAGGTTTTGGACAAGCAAGCCGTTATCCGAAAAATGGATTCCGTCTGTAGCGAACAGAGTGTCCATACCAAAATAGCTATCCCATCCGTTTACAAATTTGAAGCCCTTCTTTTTACAAAGGTTACCGAGCCTCCCATTAACGTCTTTGCCTGCTGCGTATTTTGTCTTATCCATGAACATACGTGGGATGAGGCCCATAACAACACATCTGCCGGTGCAAGACCGGGCAACATTCAGAAAGTTGTCAAAGTCTTTCATCAAGACCTTGACGTCGCATGGTCTCCTATCCCTCCGGAAGAAATCATTTCTTCCAACGTAGAGGATAAGAGTGTTATTGGGGTCCAATAATTTTTTCTGACAACTACAGTGATCTGCTTTACATTACCACCAGAGAGTCCCCCACCAAATAATTGATGGGTTCAAATCAATCTGTGAGTGCGACCTGTTGGGACGGATCACTTTTTTAGGAAAGTGATAGGGAGAATGATAAGGAGAGTAATAGGGAGAGTGATAGGGAGAGTGATAGGAAGAGAAATGAGGAAAGTAATAGGGAGAGTGATAGGGAGATCATTAGGGAGAGTCATAATGAGAGTCATAGGAAGATTGATAGGGAGTGTGATAGGGAGAGAAATGAGGAAAGTAATAGGGAGAGTGATAGTGTAAGTGATAGGCTGAGTGATAGTGTTGCCACTTCATTAGGTTAATCCAGTACATGTTATTAAAAGGAGTGTCTTGCATTAGTTACTCAGGCAGTTCCAGACACTGTATTTATTTTTAGAAAGTATTACTTTGTGTTGTCCAGGAGTAACATTTCATTGAATTGCATTAATGCGCTGAATTATTATCGGTTTTTAACAAAAGGATTATCAAAATTTTGAATAAAAGACTGTAAACAAAAATACATTAATTATACTATTAAATGACTACATTTTATTACAACATATAATACTTACACGGTATCTTATTTGTTAATGATAAACTCTACGTATTACACTAATATGCAAACCTAGAAACTATTTTTAATGTGTGTGTGCATTCAAACTGAGTATCCAAATATTCGAATTAAATATTCTCGTATTTGATTTGAATTACACTTTAGACAAAGTATTGAACTGAAACCTAATCTGATTTCAGTCAATAAATTGCAGATGATGAAGCTAATTTATCTACTTGAGTTTCTTTACTTAGCAAAAATCCTGATTGATTTAAAAAAATATCGAAATAATTTCAATATACGTGAATAAATTAACTATTGATTCGGGAAAATTTTTGTAATTTCAAAAAGAATCCCTTAGAATTAGAAGATTTAACTCTGCTATCCTTTGCTAATCTCTTGAAGAAAACCTTAGTGCTTTATACTGATTTATCTGGGGTGGGACACTTACTTTGGGTGTTCCTTCGCAATATATTGACTACAAATATAAAGAAAAACAAGAAGATGACACTCTAATGATTTAGTACACGAACTGGACTATGTATCATGACACACTGCAATATGTACACTTGTAAACACTGTACAAGGGAATAACATGATAACTGTGAAATATGTTTATAGTGTAAAAAATATGAAAACTATCAGTTTCTTGTTAAACTAATTATTTCAATATCATATTTTATAAGTATATTTTTATTTATAAAATCATATATTAACAATATACATATGTAATTAAACATTTAAATTTTATAAATGATTCATTAGTAAACTTTAAAAATCTTTGATTATACTAAATTATTGAAAATCTTAGGTAGTTCAAAATTATTAAAATCTTAGATTTATCAAAATAATGAAATTCCTAAATATACTAAAACATTGAATGTATATCTAGCTAAAAATAGAGTACAACACTCAATATCTTTTTAATGAACAAAAATAATTAGCTTGATAAAAATAATGTTAGCTTGATATCACCCAACTTGGAAATGCAAATTTAAAAAGAGCTTATCTTTGTTAATACAATATTACAAAATGACTTATTTTCCACCCAGAGAGCATAAACATTTGTATCTGTCGTCTGAAATACTTCACTTGCTGAAATAAGAGTGGCATTGTGAACAGGTAAGAGTTGTCTCCAAAGAGGGAGGAATAAACACTCTTAAAACTGGGTGGCATAGACTGGGGCACACTCTTAAAACTGGGTGTAAATATTGAAGGGGGAGGGAATATTTACGCCACATTCTCATTGGTGGGTGGTTGAGATATTGAACAAACAATGTAGGTAATAGATCGCAAACGACGCCCTTATCCGCGCAAAAGCATCTGAATTAATCGCTCTCTTTAGATATATATAAGTTGCATGTAAGGAGGAGTATTTAAAACTAGCAAAAACATCTTCAATAACGTCATCGACTAATCTATCCTATTTACCAGTTTCGATAGAATTTTGCGACAAAATTAGAGATTTGAAGGAAGAATTTACTGACGACATGTTAGGTTTTTAGAATAAAATATTTTTCTAGAAATATGCAGAACATTAGAATGTTATCTAATTACCATACCAATACGTTAATAAAGCTGATTAGATAGCACAGTACAGTCTTTGTTGGTGGCTTTAAATCCTTCACCAATTTATAAAGAGACACCAGTGAAAAACAAACAATGGAATTTACAGCTGTGATCGTTTTATTTGTGACCAAAGAATGGATTGTCTTGGACGTTAAAGCCCACGATGATTTTAAGGATTTATTTGTGGTGACAGTCATTGACCATAACTGTCTGACTAATCTGTCAGAGGGAAATACTGACCAAAGACAGCGACACTAGCCACAGCAAATGCCTATCTGATTCACCTGCACTTTGGCCATTTATTTTGGTCATAATTAGGATTTCATGCTTGCATGACCGGTATAGACATTCACAAGATGATGTACAGCACGTTTCGCAATGTATTTAATATATCGCATATATCAACATTGACTGCATTCTAAAAAAGAATTTTATTCTGAAAATGCTTTAAGTTATTCCCATTATTAGAAAGGATTAATTCCAATAAATAAAGGATATAGCTATTCATCTAACAGTTTATAGTATTTACAGTGTTAGTTTGTTACTATCTCCTATAATAAATACCTAGTAATGCAACTTGCATTAACTTAGGCTAAAATATCACATAAACCGTAAACATTTGTTATACTTTAGAAATTGAAATTGAGAAAATTGAAATATATTTCTGGTTATCTGAAAGTAAACTATTCAACTCAAAAATTAAATAAATAAATAAATGGTTATAAATATTTATTAATATATTTTAATATCAAATTTATGTTGATATATTTTAATATTAAAGTTAAGTTGGTTATTTAATAAGGAAGTATAAATAAAATAGATTATCAAATGAGGAGTGTCACCTATTGTTCTTTTCCTCATTTAACTAAACTTATATTAATATATTAGAATAAACTTTCAAATTTGTAGAGCAAATGGTTCGAAATAAGAAAACTTTAAAGGATAAAAATATTTAATGGTGATAAACCAAAGTAAAAATTTCAATCTATAATCTTTCCAATGGTTATTATATAAAATGTTATGACTTATGGGATAGCAAAATTCAATTACTGCATTTATTTTCAATCATATGAACGTATTTCCATTAATGTTTTTTATTGATGTTTGTTTGACATCATCCGTCTGGTAATATGGTAGGAAAAGTTTTACCCAATTAGCCAAAATGTTATTTTCTATTTTTTCTGACAATTATTTTCCCTAATTTGCGTATAATTTATTCGCCTAATTTTAATGGAAAAAAATTTGGAATGGAAAAAATTGGAATAAAAACAAATCAAATGTATGTAGGTAATTAGACCAATATCAATAATTCCAAGAAAATAGATTATTTTATTTCAGTCTTTTACCTCAGTTCCATTGGCACTTTCCTAAAACTATATAAAACTAGATTATGTGCACTCGGTAGAGCGCATACCTTCGTCTCCGCTTTGACCCGTTCTCTCCCAAAATTCAAGAAACTACTAACTGGATAATAACCAATCGTCCCACCAAGTTTCATGCAATATGGTACAATACTTTTTGAGTTATTGAGTTATAAATGACCTTGACCTTGACCTTTGACCGGGTCACTCCCAAAAGACTAGCATCAAGTCACTGGACATGGTCCAATCGTTTCACCAAATTTCAGGCAATTTGGTTGGACACAAAATAAGTACAGGCAGGCCTCGCTTTAAGTACAACTCACTTTAGTAAAAGTTGTACTTATTTCGAGTCATGTTTCGAAATAAGATCCGTTCGTAGACATAGAAAACGGAGACAATTTTTTGAGATTATTTCACGGTAACTAAAAAAACATCAAAATTATAATTCAGAAGAGGTTATTAGAAGCAATTGGTTCAGAAATTCAACATGTCCTATTTTAGGGTTAGTTCCGTGTTATTGCACGGTTCCATATTTTCGAACACGTAAAAATCTTTATATAATATTCATTATTTAATTTTTATTTCATTTGGTATCCATAATAGTACCAATTAGAATAGAAGTTAAATAATAATTATATTTTTTTTTTCTGACGTGTCCGAAATTGTAGAACCAACCAATAACTTGGAGCTTAGTACCCTACTACCAAAAATATTTCATAGAGCATAGAATTGCTGTTTGTTATATGTAGCACAATAATTATAGAAGTCTAAGTAGGTACCTATCTATTAATTACCCACCTATACTGAGTGAGAGTTAAGCTATGCATGGATTTTAAAACATTTAATAAATGCACGACTTTAAACTTTTTCATCACAGTCACAAACAATGAAAGACTGTATATTATTATTAATATGCTTATATAGTACTCTAACTCTAAAACAAATTTTCTTTCTATAACTGATGGAAAATAAGATATATAATCAAGGAGTGACAATTATAAATTTCTTGTTACTTTTATTCGCTTTAGTTACCGTTTGGTAACTAAACTGAGTCGTGATTTGGTAACTAAAGCGGGGGATGCCTGTAATACTTTCGTTACCAGAATACTATAGATATGAGAGGATTAATTAAAAAGACTTTAAAGTGTAAAGTTGTTTTGAATATGTACCAAAAATATACCATTTATTAAAAATTTAATAAAATTTAATATATATTGAAGTTGTTCCTTCTAAGTACAAGAACTGCATCATTTGTTAATTATTTTATTTAAATAGGGATAACATTTATTTGGATATGGATAACATAAATTAAAAACGAATCAATAAAAACTTAATTAGATCATAGAAAATACATATCGTAATACTCTTGAATCAATCAGAATAAAATTAAATGATTTATTGATGGAATCAAATGAAGTAAAGATTAATGAAGTTTTAACATACAAACGTATGTATTTAATAAGAAATAGAATAAGTTTATAATAGAATATATAAATAAGAAGAATTATAGCATATACCATAAATAACTAGTAGGTACCGTAATTAATATATATGAATAGTTAATAGTAAATGGATTAATTTCGGTTATATGGAAATATGTTATTATAGATAGTCATATATCTCTCAAATGTTTGATTATTAACTTAAAAAATGAAGTTTAAATAAATAAATAAATACGTAATAATTCATTTAAAGTTAAAATATAATTTGAAAGAGTATTTTTTGACCGTGTACCTACCATATCTACTACAGTGTACCTACCATATCTACTACAGTGTACCTACCATATCTACTACAGTGTACCAACCATATCTACTACAGTGTACCTACCATATCTACCACAGTGTACCTACCATATCTACCACAGCGTACATACCATATCTACCACAGTGTACCTACCATGTCTACCACAGTGTACCTACCATATCTACCACAGTGTACTACCATGTCTACCACAGTGTACCTACCATATCTACCACAGTGTACTACCATGTCTACCACAGTGTACCTACCATATCTACCACAGTGTACCTACCATGTCTACCACAGTGTACCTACCATATCTACCACAGTGTACTACCATGTCTACCACAGTGTACCTACCATATCTACCACAGTGTACTACCATGTCTACCACAGTGTACCTACCATATCTACCACAGTGTACTACCATGTCTACCACAGTGTACCTACCATATCTACCACAGTGTACCTACCATGTCTACCACAGTGTACCTACCATGTCTACCACAGTGTACCTACCATATCTACCACAGTGTACTACCATGTCTACCACAGTGTACCTACCATGTCTACCACAGTGTACCTACCATGTCTACCACAGTGTACCTACCATATCTACCACAGTGTACTACCATGTCTACCACAGTGTACCTACCATATCTACCACAGTGTACCTACCAGAGTTTTCTCTCGCTCCATACATTCAGTTCATGACTCAGTTTCTCCTCAGTTCCGTGTGGGTGGGACACCCTGTCACCCTTTGGGGCGTATTGGGGCAATGGGCGTAAAACTGAGACATACCTTTACTATTTTAATTTGAATGAACTAACAGGTTGGTCTTCTTCATCACACTATTCTCCGCCCATGTGAATAACATACAAATGGATATATCGCATGGCAAGAAATTACTCTCACCAAATAATGTACACTAACATGATTTTGCAAGGAGAACATTCATTCTATTTCTGGTGATGAGGATATTGTGATATCTATGTAAAATAATATATATAAGCTAGAAACATATATAATACATATAGTGTGTGTGGTGTGTATTGTGTGGTGTGTAGTGTGTAGAGTGTAGTGTGTGGTGTGTGGTGTGTAGTGTGTAGTGTGTAGTGTGTGGTGTGTAGTGTGTAGTATGTGGTGTGTGGTGTGTACTGTGTAGTGTGCGGTGTGTAGCGTGTAGTGTGTGGTGTGTGGTGTGTAGTGTGTGGTGTGTGGTGTGTAGTGTGCGGTGTGTAGTGTGTAGTGTGTGGTGTGTAGTGTGTGGTGTGTGGTGTGTAGTGTGTGGTGTGTAGTGTGTAGTGTGTAGTGTGTGGTGTGTAGTGTGTGGTGTGTGGTGTGTAGTGTGTAGTGTGTGGTGTGTGGTGTGTAGTGTGTGGTGTGTAGTGTGTAATGAGTTGGTTTGAATTTTAATAATTTATTTTTTTAAAGCATAATTAAGTGAAATTAACTGTATGTGTTCATTTTATAGTCATTATATATAAATTTAACTTTATATATGAATAAACATTCTAAAAGCCTAGTACCAATAAACTTTTTACTCTTTAAAATGAAATATTATCGCCAAGCAAAAGGGTTATAACTTATAACTTGGTATAATCTGTTTCTGTTTGCAATTAAGGCAGTCCCCCCGTAATCGAATTAAGACTTTCTTTGACTGCATTTACAGGGATAACTGATGTAATATCTAACAGAGTAATGCCACCCTGCCATGGCAGAGAAATGACACCATGCCACTGCATGTAAAATCTAACAGAGAAATGCCACCCTGCCACTGCATGTAAAATCTAACAGAGAAATGCCACCCTGCCACTGCATGTACTATCTGTTTTAAAATGAGGAATAATAATATTTACTTCGTAATAATAATGTGCAATTTGATAATATAGTAATGAACCTAAGTAAAACTTAAAGTACCCAAGTAATTAAGTACACAAATATTACAAAAAATACCACCAGTCAAGTAAGTACCAAGAAAGTACAAAGTAAGTACCTAAGTAAGTATAAAATAATTCTCAAGTAAGTCTCAAGTAAGTACCAAGTAAGTACAAAGTAAGTACAAAGTAAGTAATAATAATAATAATAATAAACTTTATTGAACAAAAAAAAGAATAATACATTCATTCAAGCCTATATGAAGTTCTGAACTGAACTTTTCAGGCAAAGTAAAAATTTAAAAAAAAAATTAAATGTATATGAGGAGGATTAAAAGTTATTACAGATATTTATAGCAGAGAAAATATTTAGGACAAGTGATGAAACTATTACCTAAATGTATTAAAAATATGAGAAAAAAAAATAAAGAAAGACTACAGGATTACGTAGCGTATTCATTTAATAAATAAGTCTTATATTTTTTCTTGAAAATATGAATAGAATTGCTGGTGCGTATGGTCTGCGGTATGGTATTCCAGAGTTTAGGTCCATTGAATGTTAATGATTTTTGACATTGTGATAGTCTTTGGAAAGTTGGGAGTGCATTATTACGAGATCTGGTACTATAGTTGTGAGAAGCATAAGACAAATTTCCAGAACTGTGCTGCAAGTACATGTGAATTCCTAGTGCAAGTTTATAAATTTCTGGAATACGTAAAATTTTAGTTTTAAGAAAAAGAGGCCTAGTAGCAGCCAGGTACTCAGAGGATGTTATGATTCTAATAATTTTTTTCTGAATTAAAATTAGGGAGTTGAGATGAACAGCAGGAGCATCACCCCAGATAAGAATACCATACAGCAGATAGGGATAAACAAATGCATAATATAGACCAATTAGAACGCTCTCTGGAATGAAACTGCATATTCTATAAAGTATTCCTGTTGTCTTGGAAAGTTTAGAACAAATATATTGAATATGGTGAGAGAAATTTAAGTGGTTATCCAGATGTATACCAAGGAATTTTATATTCTCATCGAAATCAATCCTAGAATTACCTATAGTCAGCAACATGGGAGAAATAATATCATGAGTACGGTTGGTAAATAATAAGGCGGTGGTTTTGTTAGTGTTCAGAGATAACTTATTAATGATGGTCCAATTAAATAACGTAGAAAGATTTTCATTAGATCTATAGAAAAGTGAATGATAATCGGAATCGCTGCATGCTATTGTTGTATCGTCTGCAAAGAGAGTGAAATGCAAGTCATCTGAAATTTTAGGTAAGTCGTTTATGAATAATAAAAACAAGAGAGGTCCAAGAACACTTCCCTGTGGTACACCGCAAGATATTGGACAATCATTAGATATAACAGAACCAACCTTAACACATTGCGTTCTCTCACACAGATAACTACGGAACCAAGAGAGTGCAATTCCTCTGACACCGTATTTGGAAAGTTTACTCAAAAGAATGTCATGGTTTACGGTGTCAAAGGCCTTTCTCAGATCAATGGAAACTCCCAGGACATGTCTTTTAGCATTTAACTCGGCATAAATATATTCAACCAGACTCAAAATAGCATCTGTTGTATTTTTACTTTTTTGAAATCCAAATTGATATGGACTAATTATACTGAAATCTGTCAAAAATTTAGTCAGTCTACTAGCCATACATTTCTCAATAATTTTACTCAAAAGGGGCAGAGTAGAAATAGGCCTATAATTATTCATTTCAGAATCAGAACCTGATTTGTGAACTGGAATTACTACTGCTCTCTTAAGACTGTCCGGGAAGGTTCCACAAATAAAAGAATTATTTATAATTTTTGATAATGGGTTCGCCAGATGCTCAACTACAAATTTAAAAGTCCTTGTAGGAATGTTATTAAGACCGTAATGAGAATTCTTAAGTTTAGATACCAAATTTACAATTTCAGAGTCAGATAATTTCAGAGTCAGACAATTTCAGAGTCTCAAATTAAGTAAGTACCAGGTAAGTACCAAGAAAGTACCAAGTAAGTACAAAGTAAGTACCAAAAAATATCAAGTAAGTACCAAATAAGTACCAAGTAAGTACCAAATAAGTCTCAAGTAAGTACCAAATAAGTACCAAGTAAGTACCAAGTAAGTACAAAATAAGTACCAAGTAAGTACCATACCTCCATCTTGTAACCATGTAGTTTCGTCTGCGTGGCACAGTGATAGCACCTGAAAAATGGAGAAGAAACTGTTAGAGAAACAATAGGGTAAAACACCAGGTAAATAGGGTAAAACACCAGGTAAATAGGGTAAAACACCAGGTAAATAGGGTAAAACAGCAGGTAAATAGGGTAAAACACCAGGTAAATAGGGTAAAACACCAGGTAAATAGGGTAAAACATCAGGTAAATAGAGTAAAACACCAGGTAAATAGAGTAAAACACCAGGTAAATAGAGTAAAACACCAGGTAAATAGAGTAAAACACCAGGTAAATAGAGTAAAACACCAGGTAAATAGAGTAAAACACCAGGTAAATAGGGTAAAACACCAGGTAAATAGAGTAAAACACCAGGTAAATAGGGTAAAACACCAGGTAAATAGGGTAAAACACCAGGTAAATAGGGTAAAACACCAGGTAAATAGAGTAAAACACCAGGTAAATAGGGTAAAACACCAGGTAAATGGAGTAAAACACCAGGTAAATAGGGTAAAATACCAGGTAAATAGGGTAAAACACCAGGTAAATAGGGTAAAACACCAGGTAAATAGGGTAAAACACCAGGTAAATAGAGTAAAACACCAGGTAAATAGAGTAAAACACCAGGTAAATAGAGTAAAACACCAGGTAAATAGGGTAAAACACCAGGTAAATAGAGTAAAACACCAGGTAAATAGGGTAAAACACCAGGTAAATAGGGTAAAACACCAGGTAAATGGGGTAAAACCCAGGTAAATAGGGTAAAACACCAGGTAAATAGGGTAAAATACCAGGTAAATAGGGTAAAACACCAGGTGAATAGGGTAAAACACCAGAAAAATAGGGTAAAGCACCAGGTAAATAGGGTAAAATACCAGGTAAATAGGGTAAAATACCAGGTAAATACGGTAAAATACCAGGTAAATAGGGTAAGACACTAGGTGAATGGGGTAAAACACCAGGTAAATAGGGTAAGACACTAGGTGAATGGGGTAAAACACCAGGTAAATAGGGTAAGACACCAGGCAAAGCTGCTAAGAAATAATGGGAATTTGATTGAATACAACTTGTGATTTTATTTCTACGTAGTTTTATTACAGTTAAGATGATCACTAAAGTAATTTCGAAAACTTTAATTAATATTTAGATTTATAATGTTGTACCCAACATATACAAACTATTGCCTTTTATTAAGAAATGAGTTTCCATTCACTGATAAAATATCTATGAAGTTAATTTACAATTAGTGGAGCTAATTTAAAAAATTAAGAAATATATAATTAATATTTTAAACAATGGAATATACCGTCAATGTAATAATGATTGAATTCACGTGATTTAGTATATTTTAAAACCAACACTTTATTATCCGTAAAATATATAAAATACTATTAATTGAATTCTTCAGGATATATATTCATGTAGAAATAGCCAATTAGATTATTCTAGTGGAAAATAGAAATAACCATTCAAGAATAAGGTTTCCGTGGAATATTATTTGTATCACCACACCATGTTATTCACTAACGAGATCACATTGCAATTCCCAGGGCAGGAATGGGATCCGAAAGATTATTACCAATCCTGTTACTGGAACAGTCTGATTATTGCAATATTCCCAGATTTCCAATATTACAGATTCTGCCGATATAGATTCTATGTTCTTTCGATACGGAAGTATTTTCCGATGGTAAAATATTTTCCGATAGTAAAATATTTTCCGATAGTAAAATATTTTCCGATAGTAAAGTATTTTCCGATGATAAAGTATTTTCCGATAGCAAAGTATTTTCCGATATATAGTAAAGTATTTTCCGATGGCAAAGTACTTTCCGATAGTAAAGTATTTTCTGATGGTAAAGTATTTCCGATAGTAAAGAATTTTCTGATAGTAATGTATTTTCCGATAATAATGTATTTTCCGATGGTAAAGTATTTCCCGAAAGCAAGGTATTTTCACACATTAAATTTTTCCAATAGTATAGGATTTTTCGAATGCACGGACATTTCGTCCACAGACAATTCGTCCTCGAATTGCATTATTTTGTATTTTATTTTTAATGTGTATATATATTATTTTAGTTATATATATTCTGCAACATAGAAGTAGAAAACACTCATTGTTGATGGTAATTAAAAATGTATGGTCTTTGCCTAAATTCATATAGCAATCTTTTCCTCAGCTGGCCGGCATCAGTAAAATAATGAAGCTGCATACTTTTTTAATGATATACAGGCAAGCCCCACTTTTATTACATACCAGTCTTATAAAATTTGTATTAATTGCGAGGCATGTCTCGATGTTATTACAGTACATAAATGTAGAAAACGGGAAAACGGAGACAATTTTAGTGGTGTTTATTTCACGGTAACTACAATATTCATCAATAGTAGTATTCAGATTAGGTAATTAGATGCACTATTGGTTCAGAAATTAGTTTTTTATAGCAGAATATTTTTAGCAGTGACTACATAAATTACATACATAATAATATGCATGTATATAATATAGAACTGAACAAGTGATATAAAAGAATTAACTAGATATTGATACTTTTTAATGTTACGTTTAATCATTTAAACGTAAAAATCAGTGTTATTGGACTGTTTCATATTTTCAGACTTATAATAAAAGCATATATGATAATCAATATTTACCTCTATTGTAATAACTTTAATTCCTACGTATCCACACATTTATTCTTGTTAGTACCCTGTTATATCAGTTTTAAATTACTCCTAACTCATTAATTAATGCAAAATATTAAAATTAATAACCCGTGTAGCATATCCAATTTTATTACTGTTATCGATAGATGAATACTTTTTATGTGTTCATATGAAATGTTTCGGCTTAAGTCACTATTTGGATTATTGTATATTTTCACCTGTCTATTAATGTAATAGTGAAAAATAATTTGAAAATATATTCCATAAACACTTTAAAATACAAAATAAAGCAATTTGTGGACGAAATGTCCTAGGCCCGATTTTTCGATAGTAATGCTATAAAGCATTTTCCAACTGATATCAACACTGTTACATCCCCCAGTATATACCAGTGTAACTGTTACAAATGTAACTGTTACCAGTGTAACTGTTACCAGTGTAACTGTTACCAGTGTAACTGTTACCAGTGTAACTGTTACCAGTGTAACTGTTACCAGTGTAACTGTTACCAGTGTAACTGTTACCAGTGTAACTGTTACCAGTGTAACTGTTACCAGTGTAACTGTGTAACTGTTACCAGTGTAACTGTTACCAGTGTAACTGTTACCAGTGTAACTGTTACCAGTGTAACTGTTACCAGTGTAACTGTTACCAGTGTAACTGTTACCAGTGTAACTGTTACCAGTGTAACTGTTACCAGTGTAACTGTTACCAGTGTAACTGTTACCAGTGTAACTGTTACCAGTGTAACTGTTACCAATGTAACTGTTACCTGTGTAATTTTTGGGTGTAGGACATTTCGTCCGCAAATTGCTATTTCTGTTGTATATTTTGAAAAGTTTGTGGTAACTCCCTCAAATTTGATAAAAAATTGAATTTTTTTTTTTTTTTTGCATAAAATGATGTCTCATAGTCTCCCGGACAACGTACTAATATATTAGAACTGAAAACAATTTAGAAATGCTTCAAAAACAGATTTACAATATTGTAAATTATACCTGTCAGGACCGTCAAAAGACCTGTCAGCACTGGTATTGAGGGTTTATTTGGATCTCTCATCAAATTATTTGTTGACTAGATGCATTGAAAAGAGGACACAACACCCAAACAAGAGGCTTCATGCTAATTTACTGCACCAGAATTAATTGAGTTAGACGATTTTTTCAAAGAGAATTCAGTAAATTGGCTCTCCTGAAAAGTACAATTTTTCGACTTCAAAAGGCATCAACTCCTACAGTTTTTGAGATAGAGACATGGGGTTAAATTCATTTTCTTCATAAATGGAATGTTCACAAAATTAAAGACGAGGTTTTTTCAAATTTTTCAATGTGTAAGGAGGTATAATGAGATATAAGAAAAAAAATCATTATTTTTTAAACAAATCAGAAAATATCCATTTACAATATTTTTTAGATGAATTTGAAAAATCTAGCTCTGTCACTTTGTAGACAACTGAATTCTAAACAAGATGAAACCAATTTCATGTCTCTAGCTCAAAAATTGTATGAGTTGATGCCTTTTGAAAGTACCCCCTAATTTGGGGTTTATTTGGGATTAAAAATCCTAAAAAAAATCCTAAATAAAAAGTACTCCATTCAAATAGTTGCAAAAACCCTGAAAATTTAAAATTTGTTTATTAATTATTAATTTTTTTTCATTTTAGGGAGACAGTCCCCTGGAGTTGAAGCATTTCATATGAACACAGCAATAATGTTTATCTATCGATTACAGTTATGAAATTAGATATGCTAAACGAGTTGACTTCACCTCCTCTCATATTTTGCATTAATTTATTAGTTATGAGTATTTAAATTATGGAACTGAAATAATAGGTACTAACAAGACTAAATGTGTGGGAACGTAACAAAGAGAATAAAATAATTACAATAGAGATAAATATCAATTATTCCGAAAATATAGAACAGTCAAATAACACGGACGTCTTTACGTTTAAATAATTAAACGTACACACAGAGAAAGGATTAGTTGAATCAAATCATATTTGATTTGTTTTGACTAAATTTTATGGTTTATCTGTGCGCCTACCTACGTGGTGAGTTACAGGTACTATTTAAAATGAGTTAAATTGACGTTGGTTAAAACAACACATATGTGAGTTGATTATTTTTAATTTCCGAAGGTCACAATAACTACCTGTGATAGTCAAAATTACTCGTGTAGGTTACATCAACTACTTGTGTAGGTTATACCAACTACTCGTGATGGTTATACCAACTACTCGTGTAGGTCATATCAATTACTCGTGTAGGTTATACCAACTACTCGTGTTGGTTATACCAACTACTCGTGTTGGTTATACCAACTACTCGTGTAGGTCATACCAACTACTCGTGTAGGTCATATCAACTACTCGTGTAGGTTATATCAACTACTCGTGTAGGTTATATCAACTACTCGTGTAGGTTATATCAACATCTCGTGTTGGTTATATCAACTACTAGTAAACTAAGTAAATATGGACAATATGGTAATATGTAGTCTATGGTTGATCTTACCCTGAGACCAAATTCTTTGGAACCAGTAAAATAAACGGGGTTTGCGCTGCGTTTGTCAGACGGTGGGTTTCAGGCGGTATGACTTCCGGTTATACTTTGTCAAGTAAATGTAAATCAACTATTAGTGTAGGTTGAAATGTCGGTCCGGTTAGCAGTAGCAAAAATTTTTACCTGACTTTTCCAGTCACTATATTTACTCTATTTAATCATAATCTCGAGATATAGGCCCCAGTATAGTTAGATTAGACTGTTTATTCTCTACGACCAAATCTAACATTTTCATTTATTTTATACTTTTGCTTCTGTGATATGCATTTGCATACTATTTTGATTTTTTAAAAAATTGATCACCTAGAATCCTAGACTAATCTTTGCTTTTTGAAATGTTTTCGATCCGATGAATTGATATATGGTAATTAGTTGTAAATTTATAGATTAGATTGAATAAATAACTTCATGTCAGTTTATAAATAAGAAATTAGATGGCGTAAATAACTTTACGTAGTGATAAATAGGTAGGCTTAGATAAATGAAATAACCAGGCTAGATTACAAAAACAAATGTTGATAAAATAGATCTTTGATATGCTGCAATTATACTATAACTTAATGAATAATAATAAAGCCTTTATCTTCTAAACCATATTTTAGTGTAATTCATCTTACTCATATGAACTGATGAAGAAATATGCTAATAGAAATACCAAGGTTTAATTGAAAACAAAACATAAACATTTAAGTTTTAGATTTATTATTCAGAAGTACAATTTGAATCCTCGTCACTGTCTGTTACGACTATAGGTTGCCTATTCCTGAAATAAGAGATTCGTATATTAATATGTATTGAATAGAAATTTATAGTATCATTTATATACATTATCAATGACATCACCTACTCTTTTTCCTTTTGTGATGAATCATTCAAAGGAATTGAAGAGGACTCCGATGGTTGATGACGTTGACCTACTCCATCAATTCTTCATAAAGATCTGAAAGTAGATTCAGAAAATATAGAAAACCATATTAATAAAGAAATGAATAGAATTATTAAGTGAGAATTGTTTCATATAGGCAAATTATTTATATAAAATTTTGAACTATTTATAAATATTCAGATGTAGTATAAATTTAGCTCTAATAAATGCAATGGATTATCCTTGCTAATCCTCATAATTTTGTTCACGATACACTCTTAATTTAGATTTTAATTAAATAACAAAAAGTATAATGTATCAAAAGGCTCACCTCTGGATGGAGTTCTCACTGCCAAATCCCTGGATGGTGTTCTCCTTATTTGTTCTCAGGAAGGAGTTCAGCCAACTACCTCCCTGGACGGAGTTTTCCCGGTCATAGAAAACTAGGGTCAAGTAGGTAAATTGCGGCAATTTAACTAACTGCGGTCTCTTATCTCGGAAACATTAATAACCACCATGGCTTCAAGATACTCGTGAAATAAACAGAATCTATCATAAATTGAGTTTATTATGATATTCAACAATTCATCGTATAGCTAAACTAATTTCAGAATGATTTTAAGACTTTCTTAATAAGGCCGCAATTAGAAATTAAAGAACCGAATTTACCTGTGTAACTCTACCTATATGTACACTAACTAGTTTTAAAATATATAAATTATCAGAATACTTAACTGGGAATACTAGGATAAGTTCCGAATTATCGTACGGTTCCACATTTTCGGTCGCCTAAGAAAAACTATATAAAATAATTAATCAACTTTTATTTTAATTAGCTATTAGATAGCTATATACTATATTTCATACGTGACCGAAAATGTGAAATCGCCTGATAATTTGGAACTTACCCTATCTGAGGACAGCGCAGTAACTGCTTTGGCTATGTAGAAGATATCGACACTGAAAAAAACAGCTAGGTTGGTATGATGCTTAAATAAGTTAACATATAATAATCTAAGAAAATTAGTTTGGATATCATTTTACAAACTGGAAGGCAGTAATCAATATTTATTATTATAAAAGTTATATACTGATAATCAGCTCTTCAAATAACTACCTAGCCGCCAGCCTATCAATCCTCAAAATTTAAGAATATTTAGGCAGACATTTATCTATGTATTAAAGGCATTAATTAATAATTAATAATCGATCAGCAGCGAAAATACTATTTAGTGCTTATAACGCTATTGTTTGCACTTGAACTAAAATGGTATTGAGGAGCGTTCACATTCGACACGTAACACACTTCAAACAAGATTTGAACTGTAAAGTGTCAGCCGATTAATTGGCTTTGAGGAAAGCATAAGTTGCCACATACTCATTTGATTTAACTCGCACCTAAACTTAAAAAGGTAGCGCCAACACTCATAGTAAGTCAATTCATACACTGCAGAATACATAGGATTAACAGTCTTTGTGGGTTACTATAACACACTATGTCATAGTTGATTTAACTCGCACCTAAACTTCAAAAAAATAGCGCCAACTCTCATAGTAAGTTAATTCATACACCAGATACATTAAATTAACAATCTTTGTGAGTTACTTCAACACACTATGTCATAGTTGTTTTAACATATGTTCAAAACTCCCGAAATGTAACTATAACTCTCATAGTAAGTTGATTCAATCCATAAAATGATTTGAATTAACTATGTTTGGTGACACACGTCATAGTTGTTTTGACACACGTGAAAACATAAATGTAGTCTAACTAACTCACGTAATAAATTGATTCAAAGCATAAATTGTTGACCCATCAAATATGAGTAAACTTTTTTCTCTGTGTAACACTAAAATATACTAATATCTATCTAATTCTTCTATATCAAATTTAATTACCAATCACTTGTTTAGTAGTATGTTGTTATGTATTTTATGTAGTCACTGTTAAGATGTTAAGAGCAAACACTGTTAAAATAAACTAATTTCTGAACCAATATTGCTTCCTAATTACCTAATCTGAGTAATACTATTGATGATTATTGAAGTTATACTGTGAAATGGACACCACGAAAAAGGTTCCATTTTCTATGTTTATGATGAATTAAATTAAAGAAGTATTCAGTTTTATTATTTTACTGTTGCCGGAAAGCAGGAGAAGGATAAGAAGATTGCAATAAGAATTAAGGCAAATACAATAAGTTTTTAATTACCATCAACAGAATATATATAAATAATGCATAAAGTAAAATACTTGTACATTATAAAGATAATACAAAATATAACATTTCGTGCGCGATTTGTGCGTGTACGGTAATTCTCATATGAAGGGTTTGAGTGCAAATGAAGAACAACAATGAAGAGCTGAGGGACAAATTGTCTTCATTTGCAGTGCCATCATGTTTTCATTGAGAGAAATGACACCTTGAGAGTAGAGTGTTCTGCTCTCAAGTGAGCTGTTCTCAAGTGTTCTGCTCTCAAGTGAGCTGATCTCAAGTGTTCTGCTCTCAAATGTGCTATTCGAAAATATTCTTCTCTCAAGAGTTCTGCTCTCAAGTGTTCTGCTGTCAACTGTTCTGTTTTTCGTTTATTCAACAACTTCTTTGACTTAAAAATTGTGATTTATAAAATATCGTTTTAGTTCTTCATAATTATTCACCATGTGTCGGTCCTCTGTTAACGGAAGCAGCGCAGACGCCGTTGCCACGACAACTTAGTCTCCTAAAATCGATGCATAGTCACTTATTTGCTCTAATACATTGTATATTCCCTCTGTCTGGACTCTGATAACCTATCATCTACTGTCAGTGTTAGGGGTTCAACTGTACGCACATTCTACTATTGTAATATTTACTATTAGAATAAGTACTATTTAATAAGAATTATTAAGAGTTACTATCATAATAAGAGTTACTATCATAATAAGAGTTACTATCATAAGAAGACTTACTATCATAATAAGACTTACTATCATAATAAGACTTACTATCATTATAAGAGTTACTATCATAATAAGAGTTACTATCATAATAAGAGTTACTATCATAACAAGACTTACTATCATAATAAGACTTACTATCATAATAAGACTTACTATCATTATAAGAGTTACTATCATAATAAGAGTTACTATCATAATAAGAGGTACTATCATTATAAGACTTACTATCATAATAAGAGTTACTATCATAATAAGAGTTACTATCATAATAAGAGGTACTATCATAATAAGAGTTACTATCATAATAAGAGTTACTATCATAATAAGAGGTACTATCATAATAAGAGGTACTATCATAATAAGAGTTACTATCATTATAATAGGTAAAATTATGTAAAATGCTTTGAGAGTTTTCATTGGACAAAAAAATCAAAACCGTAAAATTTTATATGAAAATAATTAGAGGTTTATAGATCTCATTTTGCATTTAAAATAACAAATTAACCCTATATATTTTTCCATCCCGCTTTACTGTTGAGTTCACAAACTTGGCTTGTAAATTCTAACAGCGTTAAATTATCTTCAATATAATATAATATTATAATATTAATAACAGAGACCTGTTTATTTAACTTAAATACCTGTAACTGTATATGGTGGTTATTATTTTCCTCACAAATTAATTATCAGCAATTCGGATATTTATAATATTTTTTCACATTTAATGCGAATAAATAGCATTTAAATAAATAAATATTGTATTATTAAATAATTAGCATTTAATAGATATTAATGATTAAGATTTAAATAGAAAAAGATTAAAATCTCTTCAAAAGCTCAGTCCTTTAATCAGAGTCAATTTAGTTAATTTGTTCATCTCAGACCATTTTGAAACTAATTAGCTGCAAATTTAAATGCAATTCTTTTCTACCATTTTTTGCGTCTGACAGAACCATTAAATTTCTCCTCCAAATCCTTTATTATTCTCTCATTTTTCCTACTAAATAAGTCCATCCTTCCACTAGCGTACCAGCCAATGAAAACCTCCCTGCCAACCCTATCATATTATTTAGAATGTGTTCTCATTTAAATGTCAATACTTTGGCTCATATTTTCACAAAGCTGCTCCAATTAAAATAAAAGCCGACTGAGCGGCGGATTATTAATTGCCTCTTCTATCGGACTCTTTGTCGCCTCTCATTTGGTCGCCACTGTCAATAATAATCACTGTTGTGACTTCTGGCACTAATTAGTGTTGCCATGTATTATATTGGACACGTATTGGGAAGATGTTGGTTTGATATTGAATGTATTGATTTGGAAAGTTAATAAAGGAGTATTGGAGACCTAGTACCTATGTATTGGAATTAAAAGGAAATAATAGTGGTGGAAAGATAAAATATTTTATGATTATTACCTAATTAAGTTAATTTTTTATTCGATTTCTATAAATTCAGTGAAATTAAATAGTGCAAAGTTATTTGTAGTCAAAATAGTAAGTAAAGATATTGATTTAATGTCTTGATAATAATTGATATAACGAAATTTGTTTTATATTATGACATCAATATTGCAATTAATAAAAACAATGTTGTTATCAATGAAAACAATGTTATTATTGATGAAAACAATGTTATTATCAATGAAAATAATGTTATTATCAATGAAAACAATGTTATTATCAATGAAAATAATGTTATTATCAATGAAAACAATGTTATTATCAATGAAAATAATGTTATTATCAATGAAAACAATGTTATTATCAATGAAAATAATGTTATTATCAATGAAAACAATGTTATTATCAATGAAAATAATGTTATTATCAATGAAAACAATGTTATTATCAATGAAAACAATGTTATTATTGATGAAAACAATGTTATTATCGATGAAAATAATGTTATTATCAATGAAAACAATGTTATTATTGATGAAAACAATGTTATTATCAATGAAAATAATGTTATTATCAATGAAAACAATGTTATTATCAATGAAAATAATGTTATTATCAATGAAAACAATGTTATTATCAATGAAAATAATGTTATTATCAATGAAAACAATGTTATTATCAATGAAAACAATGTTATTATCAATGAAAACAATGTTATTATCAATGAGAACAATGTTATTATTGATGAAAACAATGTTATTATCAATGAAAACAATGTTATTATCAATGAAAACAATGTTATTATCAATGAAAACAATGTTATTATCTATGAAAACAATGTTATTATCAATGAAAACAATGTTATTATCTATGAAAACAATGTTATTATCAATGAAAACAATGTTATTATCAATGAAAACAATGTTATTATCTATGAAAACAATGTTATTATCTATGAAAACAATGTTATTATCAATGAAAACAATGTTATTATCAATGAAAACAATGTTATTATCAATGAAAACAATGTTATTATCAATGAAAACAATGTTATTATCAATGAAAATAATGTTATTATCAATGAAAACAATGTTATTATCAATGAAAACAATGTTATTATCAATGAAAACAATGTTATTATTGATGAAAACAATGTTATTATCTATGAAAACAATGTTATTATCAATGAAAACAATGTTATTATCAATGAAAACAATGTTATTATCAATGAAAACAATGTTATTATCAATGAAAACAATGTTATTATCAATGAAAATAATGTTATTATCAATGAAAACAATGTTATTATCAATGAAAACAATGTTATTATCAATGAAAACAATGTTATTATTGATGAAAACAATGTTATTATCTATGAAAACAATGTTATTATCAATGAAAACAATGTTATTATCAATGAAAATAATGTTATTATCAATGAAAACAATGTTATTATCAATGAAAACAATGTTATTATTGATGAAAACAATGTTATTATCTATGAAAACAATGTTATTATCAATGAAAACAATGTTATTATTGATGAAAACAATGTTATTATCAATGAAAACAATGTTATTATCAATGAAAATAATGTTATTATCAATGAAAACAATGTTATTATCAATGAAAACAATGTTATTATCAATGAAAACAATATTATTATTGATGAAAACAATGTTATTATCTATGAAAACAATGTTATTATCAATGAAAACAATGTTATTATCATTGAAAATAATGTTATTATCAATGAAAACAATGTTATTATCAATGAAAACAATGTTATTATCAATGAAAACAATGTTATTATCAATGAAAATAATGTTATTATCAATGAAAACAATGTTATTATCAATGAAAACAATGTTATTATCAATGAAAACAATGTTATTATTAATGAAAACAATGTTATTATCAATGAAAACAATGTTATTATCAATGAAAACAATTTTATTATTAATAAAACAATGTTATTATCAATGAAAATAATGGAATTGTCGATTTATTCAATTTTAATTAATATTCTCATAGTCACCCCTCTAATGATTCCCAAATCATTTTCTATAATAGAAAATAATCAATAAAACTCTACGGAGTTTACAAAGAATATTTCATTTATTTAGGTATATTCCAATCAATTTTCCAGAGTACCAATCTGTATAATACACACGCATCTCTAACATCTAAAACACATAATGTAATTATTAAATGATATTCTCGTCCCTGCAAACTCTTTACGAAATGATTTTTAATTTCATTCTATTTTTATCGCTATCTTCCCTTTCAAAAAATGAAACTTCGGTGCCGAGAATTACTTAAAATTCTGAAATCATTTTATCACCAGAGACACTTTTTGAGAATGTTTAATGTGTTTATGAGACGCTGTTCGAGGGAATGTTTAATGTGTTTATGAGACGCTGTTCGAGGGATTGTTTAATGTGTTTATGAGACGCTGTTCGAGGGAATGTTTAATGTGTTTATGAGACGCTGTTCAAGGGAATGTTTAATGTGTTTATCAGACGTTGTTCAAGGGAATGTTTAATGTGTTTATGAGACGCTGTTCGAGGGAATGTTTAATGTGTTTATGAGACGCTGTTCGAGGGAATGTTTAATGTGTTTATGGGACGTTGTTCGAGGGAATGTTTAATGTGTTTATGAGACGCTGTTCAAGGGAATGTTTAATGTGTTTATGAGACGATGTTCAAGGGAATGTTTAATGTGTTTATGAGACGCTGTTCGAGGGAATGTTTAATGTGTTTATGAGACGTTGTTCAAGGGAATGTTTAATGTGTATATGAGACGCTGTTCGAGGGAATGTTTAATGTGTTTATGGACGTTGTTCAAGGGAATGTTTAATGTGTTTATGGACGTTGTTCAAGGGAATGTTTAATGTGTTTATGAGACGCTGTTCGAGGGAATGTTTAATGTGCTTATGAGACGTTGTTCAAGGGAATGTTTAATGTGTATATGAGACGCTGTTCGAGGGAATGTTTAATGTGTTTATGGACGTTGTTCAAGGGAATGTTTAATGTGTTTATGGACGTTGTTCGAGGGAATGTTTAATGTGTTTATGAGGCAATGGTCGTTGGGTGATACTTTCAAATTTGATGTTCTGCTATTGGAATAATTTCTTTGAAACTTAATTAAAAGTAAATAAAATAATACAATAGAAATAAAGTATATCTTTGAAATCCTTCCAAGCTTAATTTAAATGTTCTTCATTAAGTCTCCACTAATTTTATTGGATGTTCCGTTGTCTTTATTTCTCTATCTGAGCGATAACATTTCAATCTAATTGCTCTAATACCGGCAAAGAAAAGATTCCAGCGGCAACTAACATATATCACCGGGCCTTATCACCAACACACGCCAAACAGAGCGACAGATGTGAGGGAAGAGAGGGAAAAAGTGATGGTGAAGAAAATATATAAGTAATGCATTAGATGATCTATACGTTTGCGATACTAAATTATATATTTTATCTTATTAACTGAGTGAAATATAGAAGAGAATCTCAAATAATATCAAGAATCGAACGTCTTACAACCCAATCGGTTACGATATCTATTAAGCGATGTCTGCCATCTTGGGGCACTTGAATCGACAGCCGATACGCTTAATCGGTGAGTTCTCTCGCTATCGGTATAGTTACTATCGGTACAGTTACTATCAGTACAGTTACTATCGGTACAGTTACTATCGGTATAGTTACTATCGGTATAGTTACTATCGGTATAGTTACAATCGGTATAGTTACTATCGGTACAGTTACTATCGATATAGTTACTATCGGTATAGTTACTATCGGTACAGTTACTATCGGTATAGTTACTATCGGTATAGTTACTATCGGTATAGTTACTATCGGTACAGTTACTATCGGTACAGTTACTATCGGTACAGTTACTATCGGTATAGTTACTATCAGTACAGTTACTATCGGAATAGTTACTATCAGTACAGTTACTATCGGTATAGTTACTATCAGTACAGTTACTATCGGTATAGTTACTATCAGTATAGTTACTATCGGTACAGTTACTATCGGTACAGTTACTATCGGTACAGTTACTATCGGTACAGTTACTATCGGTATAGTTACTATCGGTACAGTTACTATCGGTATAGTTACTATCGGTACAGTTACTATCGGTATAGTTACTATCGGTACAGTTACTATCGGTATAGTTACTATCGGTACAGTTACTATCGGTACAGTTACTATCGGTACAGTTACTATCGGTACAGTTACTATCGGTACAGTTACTATCGGTACAGTTACTATCGGTACAGTTACTATCGGTACAGTTACTATCAGTAAAGTTACTATCGGTAAAATTGCTATCGTCAATGTGGAATGACTTACCGATGAAAAGTGTATTCACTATTATGATAAGTGACTAAAATTTGATTAATCATCTCAATTGCTACAATAAATTTCTATAAATCACTTTTAAACAAAGATTATAAAGACTCTAGTGTTTACAGTCTTTGTTGGAGACTCTAGTCTCTAACAAAGACTATAAAGAAAGACTAGTATATAAGAAACTATAACAGTCTGAAAGATAATTATTCATATGAGTTGATAAATTAATTAATGTGTTCATTATTAGTTTGTTGAAAGAAATTCTCCGGTTCATAAGTTTAGATTTGGAATTCGATAAATTAAAAAAAAAATCTGAATATTAGCTCTTTCCTTGTCAAATTCATTAATTTTCTTTATGAAAAACGTTACCTCGTAAAAATAATGCTCTTAGTACAGTTACATAAATATAACTATGTATACTTATTTAACGTTACATGGTGGTTTTACTTTTTTTCTGTTCTTTTCTGTGTATCTGTTTCAGTCACAACCTATTTATCTAATTAAGCAACAGAGTTACTGAGGTTGCACTAAAGGAAACCTAAGGCTAATTAGAGTCAACTTGTAACCTTATATTGTCATAAGCAATGCCTAAGATATTGTTTGAACATTATAGATGCTATTTGATTATAGTTGCATTTATAACTTGAATAACATATATGATTAATTCACTATGAATATTCCTTAGTAATTCTCTTTAGTTACTAAATGACATACATCTTAGCTACCAGAAACACTGACAATATCAAAAAAGGATAAAGAAAACATTTCTACGCTCAATTACTGGTATTAATATCATAAACTCTAATATTAATATTCTGAATGGTCTCTTCGAATGGTATGAGGGGAATAAAGTACGGATAGAATAAGCACTGGGACTGTATGTTAAAGTACGGATAGAATAAGCACTGGGACTGCATGTTAAAGTACGGATAGAATAAGCACTGGGACTGTATGTTAAAGTACGGATAGAATAAGCACTGTGACTGTATGTTAAAGTACGGATAGAATAAGCACTGGGACTGTATGTTAAAGTACGGATAGAATAAGCACTGGGACTGTATGTTAAAGTACGGATAGAATAAGCACTGGGACTGTATGTTAAAGTACGGATAAAATAAGCACTGTGACTGTATGCTAAAGTACGGATAGAATAAGTACTAGGACTGTATGTTAAAGTACGGATAGAATAAGTACTAGGACTGTATGTTAAAGTACGGATAGAATAAGTACTAGGACTGTATGTTAAAGTTGAGTGACGTACAACGAGAAGGGAGAGAACTAAAAAGCGTTCGTATGTTTGTGTAAAGAGAAGCAAGTACACATGGAAAGGAAGATCGTTAGAATAATATCTGTGGCTTGTATTTGGTATTCTAATTTTTTTTTTAAATACTGACAGTCTGTTGTACACTGTTCTTCTGTTATCAATTATTAGCTAAAAGATGGAGGAGCTCAAATAATATAATAAATTATATAAAATATATATTAATTAAATAATTCCAGTCGCAATGAGTGACTAGTGGTTGCTCTTAATGACATGTGGCCTCAATAAAGACACTGATATTGGTAATTTTAGTTTATCTTCATTTATTTCTAATAAATTATTTCCTCAATGGAGCAGACATCACATCCCCGTCCATTCCTTGCCCCAATGTTTCCCCTTGTCCCAATGTTTCTCCTTACCCCAATGTTTCCCCTTGCCCCAATGTTTCTCCTTGCCCCAATATTTCTCCTTACCTCAATGTTTCCCCTTGTCCCAATGTTTCTCCTTACCCCAATGATTCTCCTTGCCCCAATGTTTCTCCTTGCCCCAATGTTTCCCCTCACCCCAATGTTTCCCCTTGCCCCAATGTTTCTCCTTGCCCCAATGTTTCTCCTTGCCCCAATGTTTCCCGTCACCCCAATGTTTCCCCTTACCCCAATGTTCCCTTTGCCCCAATGTTTCCCCTTACCCCAATGTTTCCCCTTACCCCAATGTTTCCCCTTGCTCCAATGTTTCCCCTTGCCCCAATGTTTCCCCTTGCCCCAATGTTTCTCCTTACCCCAATGTTTCCCCTTACCCCAATGTTTCCCCTTACCCCAATGTTTCCCCTTACCCCAATGTTCCCTTTGCCCCAATGTTTCCCCTCACCCCAATGTTTCCCTTTGCCCAAATGTTTCCCTTTGCCCAAATGTTTCCCTTTGCCCCAATGTTTCCCCACTGTAACTTGGTAAGAGAATGCATTGTCGAAGTTTCCCCCTGCAGTTAGAGTGCATAGCACTCTTATTAAATCTCACAGCGAGAATACTGGTTATTGCATTGCTCTAAGGAACAATATTGAACTGTTAATGGGGCAACTCTTCAGTAATATCAACAAATTACTCGTTACTGTCTCTAATTGATATAGAATTAGGTAAGGGATTGATGTAACTGAAATATATCGTAGATTAATGTACTTTCTGACGTATGTAATATTGATGTCTCTCTATTACATACAGTTTAAAGAATAATTAGAATCCAGTCTTTAATCTGCATATAATGTACCCATCAATGCCCCCCTCCCCACCCTTCATTTTGCACTCACGGGTGTTCGAGTTCCCATTGTTAGGGATGCTTTGATCCCCAGCTATCCATTGTCATATCCCAATGATCTATTGTTAACAGTCCCACTTGAGGGGAAGAAAAACAAAGAGGGGAGAGAGAACACGTAGATGGGGGAATAGGGAACATGTAGAAGGGGGAATAGGGAACACGTAGATGGGGGAGAGGGACATTTAGATGGGGTGTGGTAGATAGTGGATTAGAAAGAGTTTTAGATGGGGTGTGGTAGATAGGGGGTGGAAAGAATTGTAGATGGGGGTGAAGAACGGTAGATTAAGAATTGAATAGCAGTAGATATGAGAGTTAGGAACATGTAGATTGGGAGTAGGTTCCAATTAGTGAAGTTTCTATTAATTAAATGTAATATTAGTATACTGTGAAAAATTCTTCACATATACACACTTATTTTTCTATACCTATATGCCTTAGTGCGAACCTATAATATTCTGTTTCATATTTGATGGAACTAATATTATTATGTTGAACGGTTAATTTAATGGAGTGTAATTACTCGTGAATATTCTAAAGAAAAATATTACTTTCTATATATTTCAAATAAATAGAAGACAAGGATAGTAGAATGGGAAAATCAACTGTATTTTACATTCCAATTTATCAAAGTGAAGTAGGAATTTCCTTTGGATTCTTCCGCTTTCGCTCGCTAGGAAATCCTGGAACGAATTTCACTTTCCTGTTCTTACTCTGGACTCATCTTCACTGTGAGAAAGTCTGCGGAACCACCACACCAGGTTATGAAATTGTGTCTCAGTTCACCATTATGTTTACGAAGAACACAGCAGTGTACTCGTGTATATACATACTAAACTTCTTGATTGTTTCATCTGAACGTTTTTTTGATATGTTTATAGTTTAGATTGAATATTGTAACTAGAAATATATTTTACAATGAATTAAAAGAATAAACTATTAGCTAAGCAAGAGCATACAATAGTCAAACACTGAATATTGTGAATATTATCTTCAAATCGTAGAAGGTATCACCAAGCACCCATTTTTAGTTCTTTTACATTAATTTGTTTCACTAACATCGTCATCAAACACCGCCATAATTTGTACTTTTCTTGTCTCTTGTGTGCCAAAGTTTCCCTGTCAGACTGTCTCTAATTGTAGTTCTTTGGTGGCAAACTTACCTCTTTCCTAACTCCCTTCGCCTCATCTTTATCTTACTTCTTCAACATCTAACACCATTAAACGGGAAACAGTTGAATAAAATTCTAAACTTAATAAACATCATTTCAATTTTTAGTGTTAGGCATTTTTGAATGTTTATAAATTTTCCTAGATATTTCCCATACAGAATCTTAGACTTCAAAATTCAGAACATATACATAGGTATATTTCTAATTACCACTAAGAAATCTTTCAATTGTGTTTTTAAGCAGCTTTATATAGAACATTTTATAATTCGTTTTATATAGATGACTGCCATAGAGCCTATGTAGTTCAACTGAATCATGATAATATAATATTTAGCAAAATCTGTCTCAGCAGATTGTTTTCACCACAAGATGGCGCATGGTAAAATAGCGCCAATATTTAGAGCCACATTGCCTGCATATAATGTCTCTAATAAACTCACTGAGGATCCCTCAATGGCTAATAAATTGAAGATAAGTGGGAGTGTTTGAGATGGAAATATCTGCCATGAATCAGGGGACCGAAACACTCTAACAGGCTTTATGATATACTGTTTGATGTGATGCACAAATAGCATCACATTGCTGCGTATCAAGTTACTGTTAGATACAATGAAACCAGTTCTTCAAATGAATATCAATTTTAAAAAAGTACGAATCTTGAAAAACTTTATTGAAAAACTTTCTTAAAAATTATTTCTTCTAAATCGCAATGTCCTCCCGATTTTGAAAAATCACATTTCTAAACTCCCTCCTCTCAATTCAGCTCCTCTCACTCGTCAAATACATTTCTAAACTCCCTCCTCTAAATTCAGCTCCTCTCACTCGTCAAATCACATTTCTAAACTCCCTCCTCTAAATTCAGCTCCTCTCACTCGTCAAATCACATTTTTAAACTCCCTCCTCTAAATTCAGCTCCTCTCACTCGTCAAATCACATTTCTTAACTCCCTCCTCTAAATTCAGCTCCTCTCACTCGTCAAATCACATTTCTTAACTCCCTCCTCTAAATTCAGCTCCTCTCACTCGTCAAATCAATCTCAATCTGGAAGATTCTCATCCTCTTTAATCTTCTTATTGCTGCTGTAAAATTCAAAGCTCCGTCGCCTTCCTTTCATTTTAATAGAGCAACTAATTCGTTCGGTAGAATCGCACGGACGGTTTGAATCTCGCCGAAATGACTCTGATTCGAATCGGAAGGAGTGGATATGAGAGTGATGAAGACTGTGGCCCTTCAACTGTGACTTTTAATGGGGCAAATGTCACTCGTTCTTAGGCAAACGATCTTCTGCCTTCAACTTCACTTGCGCTACTCTAAAGTGAAACTCTAATAGAATTATCCTCTCATCTACCCATTCAGTTCATTTCCTCGCTATACGTTATATCAAAAGAATCGTATATCGAATATAATATATTTTTCCTGCAACAGGAGCAAAGATGAGAGAAAGACAATCGGACAGACGTAATGGACAGGAAACCGAGGTGTTCTGGACAGGTGGGAAATGGACGCCTGGCGATAAATGGCCGCATCTTTCCATTGTTGTGGCGGCAGAAGAGGCACCAAAATTCACAAGAATGAAAAGCCAATTTTTGAAACGTCAGAGGCGAAATTCCTACACTTTGTATCAAAAGGTGAATGGCAAGAAAATAGCCAAGTGATCAAGAAATGAATGAAGAATATCAAAAGTGTGATGATGTAATAATGAGGTACAGAAAATATATATAATAAGTATTAATATCAAAATATAGAATGAAATGTAAATGTACGGAATAGAATTTCAAAGAAAAATATTAATCAATGATGAAGGGTGAAACGTGCATCGAAAAATTTGTAAATAACAATCATCGAACAAAATTAATGACATAAATAGTGATTGAAGTGAAGTAAATATCTGATCAATAATTAATATTGTAAATTGGTAATTACTGAACTTGATTAAAAAGATTCATGTAATAATGTTGAATAACTTTTTCGGAGCTTTGCTATAGAAATGACTTTTTGAAATCAATGGAGTAATTAGTTGCTTCCAAATCACGGTATTGATTGAGGCTTAAATAGAGTAAAATATTGTGATTTCTCTTCAATGGAAGAAATGAAGCAAAGTAACGATCACTCCAGCCACTCTACCAATTTGCTCTAAAAATAAACACGCTATTATTTTAGAGGCTTATTTTCTCTGGTCTTAAATCCCTCAATTAAATGGTGGGGAATAATAATGGCTCTGTTGGGGAAGAGAGAGACTGGGGGAAAATAATAGCTCTGTTGGGGAAAAACAGACTGGGGGCAAGAAGAAGAGAGACTAGAGGCTGGGGGAAAAGAGACAAAGACGGTGGATAGAAAGAAATTGGGACTTGGAGAAAAGAAAAAGTGAGTCACAAAGAGTTACAGGGAAATGACCTTCAAAAGGAACAATATGCCAAGCTGTGCGCTCGATGTTGGATTACCAACGGAGCATGGACTCCCTCTCACTTACACCCCACTTAGAGCCTATGCACTCCAAACCGAATTCCCAAACCCGAAAAGGAAAGAACCTCCACCCGGCGTAGGAAGACAGTTTAAGTACAATCATTGGTTCCAAGATTTAACCTGTACTAGGAAAGTCAAACCCACCAATCACTGCCCCCTTCACAGGGGCAGCCAGAAGGCAGTACCTGAGACAATGTCAGGACACAAGGGGTGACCTGATCTCTCTTGCCATAAAAAGGCGCCAGATTTGTTATCAGTCGGTTGGAGTTGAAGTGAGAGTGCTGCCAGAGACTTGAGAGTCATCAACACTCTCATCTAAACTCCGAGGTCAAATCAGTGAGACGTTTGAAAACTCAGTAAGCCAGTTCACTGAGTGTCCTGTCAAGTAGCCTTTTGAATTTTTCAAATTTTCTGCTGCTGACAAAATTTTCTGATGTCTGTTCCAAACATTACATATACTTACCAGCATGAAGATCACCAGCTTAGCAGTGGTGAACCTAGGCGGAACCATCTTCCACCAGTGGTCTCGAGCAGGGTTCACACACAGCGTAGTCTTTGGTATCGAATCGACATATACCTAGACGAATTTCAAAAGTTTCAATGAGTTATCTTCACAAACGTCGCTGCTCAAGCGTGAAGTGGCTCAGGTCTTCTAACCGACGTACGTATCCCTTGGATTAGATTTCAGGTGCAAGTAGGTCACCTTCGCTTGCACCCGTACCAATAGCTGGATATCCGCCAGCAATGTCGGTGACCAGAACAGGACAAGAGAGTTGTATATGGTGAGGACAGTCTCTATTTCTGTATCTGAATTGCCTCAAGATGTATCCTAGGATCTTGTTTGCTCTCTTCTCAGCTTTTAGGTACGCTTGAGAGAATTTGAGATCTCTGGTGATCATCACTCTAAGATCCTTCTGTACATATGTGGGTATTATTGGGGCTCCATGTATCGTATAGGCAGCTTCAGCGTTTCTACCACAAGCTGTAAATACTCCACACTTTGCATATTGAAGGGTTTCTGCCCCTTTTCAGACCAATTTACGATCTTCAAAGATCACGTTGGAATTGTCCGGTGGCCTATTAACTTGCAGCAATGATGCCAATCTTTGTGTCATCAGTAAACTTGGATACCTTTCGGAGGAGTCCTACGTGAAAGTCATTTATGTAAATAATAAAGAGCAAAGGACCAAGGACTGAGCCCTGGGGAACCTGCTGGTTACGAAGCTCCACACATTTGCCTCCTCATTTACTATCACTCTTTGTCGCCTGTTATTTAGCCATGACCTGACCGTTGTAGGACTCGACCGCCCACACCAATAGCTGTTGTATTCGTCATTGGTCTCTTGTGAGGTACCTTGTCAAAGGACTACTTGAAATCAAGGTAGAAGATGTCAACAGATTTGAATTTGTTAAACCCCTGAAGAATGTAGTTGAAGAACTCCAGTAAGTTTGTCAGGCATGACTTCCCGCTGACTCTTTCCTATGAGCTGGTGTTTTTCTATGTGAGCCACAATTCTATTCTTGATGGTGGATTTAAGCAGCTTTCCAGGAACTGACGCCAAACTAATCGACCTATAGTTGAAACTGTCTGTGGTCTCACCTGTCTTGAAGATTGGGGCCACATCAAAATCCAAAAAAAAAGACATTGTTGCAGATGTGTGGCCAAACCATCCTTCATGATCTTCATCACTTTCGGTAGAAATCCATTAAGGACCTGCTGCCTTGTTAGGGTCCAACTTGCCAAGTTTATCCACTACTTTCAACATTCACCCATCGTAGAACTACAGGATCTGGGTGCCAAGCGTATTCTCCCTCGTGAAGACTGAAGACATTGACGAAATAACTATTGAGTTCAGCAACGATGAGGGCATTTGAAGTTACCAACTCTCCTTAGGTTGACCAGATTGGTCTGATGGAGCCTCTGAAGACTGGAGGGCTTTCTGAATATTAAAGTAAATGAAGAACTCCTTGGAGTCACCCCTACAGGCCAATGCAACTCTGTGTTCCTGGGGAAAAGAGACTTGGGAAGAGATGAATAGAGATACCGGGGAAAAGATGAATTGAGAGACTGAGGAAGAGATAAATGGGGAGACTGGGGAAAAAAGAGAGAGATAGGATACAAGAAGGCACTAATAATTACTCATCAAGTACCGTCCTGTGTGCAGACCTCAATACTCACTGTGTACTTTAAGTACAGAGCTAAGTACTCAGAGTTTCAGACAATATATTAATTATGCCCTCATTAAGTACAATCCAAAGTACACGTGTAAGTACATTACTACACGAAGTACAAGTGCTAACAATGGCCTGTCTCCTCACCGCTTCATTTAACAAACTAACTCATTGGTTTACTCGTGCGTTAGAACTGATGAAGACAATTACCTCGAGTCTTTTCGCCTTTCTTTGGATTGGAGAAGAACTGGTGATTGCACTAGTAAATGGTACGTAGTTACTGCACTAGGTAAATGGTACCTAGCTACTGCACTAGGCAAATAGTACTTAGTTATTGCACTAGGTAAATGGTACATAGTTATAGTTCACTAGTTAAATGGTACCTAAATGGTACCTAGTTACTGCACTAGATAAATGGTACCTAGTTACTGCACTAGGTAAATGGTACCTAGTTACTGCACTAGGTAAATAGTACTTAGTTACTGCACTAGGTACATGGTACCTAGTTATTGCACTAGGTAAATGGCACATAGTTATAGTGCACTAGTTAAATGATACCTAGTTACTGCACTAGGTAAATGGTACCTAGTTACAGCACTAGGTAAATGGTACCTAGTTATTGCACTAGGTAAATGGTACCTAGTTACAGCACTAGGTAAATGGTACCTAGTTATTGCACTAGGGAAATGGTACATAGTTATAGTTCACTAGATAAATAGTACCTAGTTACGGCACTAGGTAAATGGTACCTAGTTACTGCACTCGGTAAATAGTACTTAGTTACTGCACTAGGTAAATGGTACCTAGTTATTGCACTAGGTAAATGGCACATAGTTATAGTTCACTAGCTAAATGGTACCTAGTTACTGCACTAGATAAATTGTACCTAGTTACTGCACTAGGTAAATGCTATCTAGTTACTGCACTAGGTAAATGGTACCTAGTTACTGCACAAAGAGTTAGCTTTTTGTAGACATAACAGAAATATGGTTATTATAGCTTATGCGAAACTCAATTAATTAGAGAATTATTGTTTTAATTTAATACAAACGGTAGAATCTGAAGATATTTCCTTACTATTTAGAAACTGTGTAATTTAGAATTATTTGTGTTGTTCAATGTCTTGTGCAATGTAAATAAGAAATAACACTTCGTGAAACACGAAAATGGAGATTTTGAAGAGTTCCAGAATTTTTTAAATGTTTGTCAAACAGTAAAATCGAACATCAATTTTAAGAGAGAAGTAGAATACCATATTAATTTGCTAAAACCTAAATATCACAAGCAACGTTTGACGATATCCTCCTGATAGTGTGACTTAGTTTGCTGAATCTGTTTGAGTTGGATCAAATTGTTGGCAAACTGTTTGATAACGTGTTCGAGTCATTAGAAACTTTAAATGATGGATTAAATTATATTATATGTTTTCGCAAATTGAAAATGTTATTCTCCAGTTTAATTTGTTGTCCATTCTCTTCATTAGCAATGACTGTGCAAACCATTAGCCACACATTGTGTCCTTTTCTATCAACTATAGGCTTTAATTTAAATCTTCTGCAAGCAATTACAGTCGAATTAAATCGTCAAACGAAAGCACAGAGACAAGAGGATTGAAATAATGCCTCCTGGCAAAGAATGATTTCATGGCCTGACACATGCAAATTATTTCCAATTATTAGGTTATTAATAAAATGTGTATTTAATTATAATTGAATATATTTACTAGATGTAACAGACTGCTGAGCTACTAAATTGAAAATAACATTTCATTCAATTCATTATATATTACGATAATTGCATTGCTATTGCAAATAAATTTTATTTTATCAAATTAACGTTTAAATTACATTTTTTTATAAATTACATAAAGTTATTAGCAAGAATTAATTTCTGTAGGATATTGATGATATTTTATTGATAATTATTAATTCAAATTCAAAATTGAAATAAAATATTCAGAGAAAATAACTATAAAATATGAATATAACTATAAATATAATTATTAAGTTATATATTATTTATAGCTAGGATTAGCAGTTATATTCCGATTGTGAAATTATATTCGGTAAATCGTCTATTATTGTCATCAAGATAGATATTAATTGTATTAAAACGATGTCAACTTTCGTTTGAATGTCAGACGAAAGATAATTTAATTAAAGGCTATAAATGTATGATATAGACTATTTATCATCATATAATCTTAGTCCTAGATAGAAAATATTTTCATCATTGATTATAAACTAGCGATTGTAATTTCTAACTGGGACATTCAAGGAATATTCCCTGCAATTCCAATTGGTAACCGAAACAGATTAGCAGAGGCAATTGTTTGATTTGTCTAATTGGAATGGTTTGCTTTTGATTGCATTACTGTTTGCAGATTCTATCCAAAGCAATTCACAGTCAATCAAATTGCAGCAGCTGTTATTAATTACACATTGAAATTGAATAACAGACGATATAATTAAGGTATAGGACAACTAAACTAAGAGTACCGACTAAATCAAATTTGTGGCTATTTTATACTCTATTTCAATTGATTTGGTGTACAATTTCTCATATTTTGACGTCAGTGTAGAAATAGGTATAACCGTACCATTTTCATTTCCCACATCGTTTGATTTACGGCAAACGCTGCGGTAAACTGCCGTGCATTTCGGGAGAATCAAAACCTATTTGGCGTAATGTTATCTCATGATTCTTCCAACATATTCTTTCTGAGGGTAAAGAATATTGAATGTAGCAATCGATGATTGCTGTGCGATGAATTATATATTCTATTTTCATTTCATTATATTTCATCTATAACCGGAATCAAAATATTGGTAAGTTTTATTCCACTCTCTATAACATCTTAAAAAAATGAGTCATTTAATAGTATACTTATCCTCATGAATAAAATGAAAAACTGTTTTGATCCATTTCATATTCTGTGTTTTTTAAACAGATATTGCCATAATTATTTGCATTGTGTGTGAAAGATAATATCTATAAGAAATGGTAAAGCAGGAAAAAAGGGATCGAGTATTACGTTCATACTCCCATATGAAAAAGACTGTTAAACTGCCTAAAATTGATAACGATTACTAATTCAACTGGTCAAAATAATCCAAAAATACCAGGGCAGAATAAATTTAGATGGGAAAGACTATTAAATATAATCTATTGTGTGTCCCTTCAGTGACAAAATTGATTGCATACCTATATTAATATTTTCCACCAGATTAGTGCACTCTTCCTCTGTAATTCCTGAAAACCCAATTTGTCAGATTTTTGGGTTACAGCAAAGTAGTCTTACTTGTACTATATATGCTTTGTGGCCATTTCTTCGCAATGCTCTACCAACTGTTCGTTGTGATACATCAATCTCAGAACCCATCGTATCTCACTCCTGTCTGACAGAATCCTCTCTCTGCCTCGTCCTTCCCTGTAAAAGACTTGGCCCTTCTTAATTATTGTTCCCACAATATATTTAAAGGATGTTTAACATTTTAGAGATCTTGTCTTACCTCTTACCTTTCATATGAGTGCCAAATACTCGAATATTTATTTCTAATGTCAACACTGTGTTATTTTGTCTTCGCCATCGCATCACTCGATCATAGACTGACCATTTTTCCTGTGTTTAACATCTTTTTCTTCTTTTCAATTGTTTAATTTATAAATCTAGGGAGTGACATCGCCTGGTGAGTGCCATTACTACTATGGAGTATAAAACGCTCAAAACCTCAGATATTACAAGAGGTGAGCTAAAAATTATACGCAATAAATATACGTAACTTTTTTTATTCTTTAGCTTGTAACTAGTTTATTAGTTCTTGTTGCTAATTTTTTACTGTATAATTGTCTTTCTCACATTGAAATACATAACATTGAATCCCTTTCTTTCATATTTTACCATTTCTTAGAAAAAACATCAAATGAAAACAGATACATATATCACAGTAAAATATCTTATCACAATATCGTGTAATAATAATAAGCTATTAGAGTAACTATTTGCTACTGTAACTTATCCATCAAACATGAGAAAACAAGTGGAAACATTTCTAACTTCCTTTGTATTTTTCCCTGTCAACTCCATCGAAAGTTTGGCTTAATCAAGGGTGTTCCCAGTGGCTCCTTCGTAAGCCGCTTGGAGTGACCACCAGACCGGACTTTACTTCAGCTTAAGCCGATCTCAGTAGACAGAAAACAATGCCTCCATGGGAGAACAGATGCATGGCCTAACACACACAATTATACATAAATATTAAGTTACTACAAGATAAGAATGAGATATGAAATAATTACCATGACTGTTACTAGCTTTTTATCGTAATTTCCAAATAAAAATGGAGAACTTATAATGATTCATAATCATATTTACAAGAATATACTTTTACCAAACAAACATCTGAAATTTAAACCAAAATGTACCATCACCTAATTCTGTACTCATTATCTAAATTCTTTATCCTTGAACATATCAGAATGTGATTTTTATTTAAGTTTCTTTTATAGTTTTCTGCGTGGAGCTCATAAATCCTTTTAACTGAAGATCAAAATATCTGAGAATGTCATATGGAACACCATACAGTTAAGAGTTAGAGCTATTGGTCAATCTTAGGCAATTTACCAATAGATAGAAAAAATAATTGAAATTTAACTATAGACTTTTTTCATAAATATTCAGAAGCAAAATATTTTATTTCAGGGGTCTAGAATATACACTTACAAATTTATAAATGTAAATGTACCAAATATAAATTTGGTACATTTACATATACGAAATATAAGCACCAAATATAAATTTGATGCTCATTTATTCAGTGATGTTTAAAATCAAAAGACAATTCGATTATCGTGTTCCAGTATTTTCCTCACGTTGTAAATAATAATATAATAGTTATATAAATAATGTCTTACTATTTGTTTCGTGAATATTATTCATAATACCTTCCAAAGTATAGCGATTGAATGCTTACTGTATATAATTTAACACTCAGTGTATCGTTGTAGTGTTGAACACTCTAAACTTTAGTAATTTCCTTAAAAGTAACACCATTCGAAATAGGTTGGTTTTAAAACAATGTAAAAACTTTGGAGTTTTATTTCATAGTTTTCTATTTAATATATTAGAGCTTACGGATGCAGTTGGGACATGGAAGCAGGGTTTACAGGCTGGTCTCCCGGTACCAGTCCATGAGTCCAGTCAAAACGAATGGGATACACCACGGGCTCATTCATTAATGGAGAGTCTGTTGGCTAGAGCTGATCAGGTGGCAAGGGCACGACTATTATCTGCATCTCTTAAAGAAACTGGAGTGTGGTTGAACGCAATTCCCATACCGTCATTGGGTACACAGCTCGATCCAGAGGTCCTGAGGGTAGCCATTGCTCTCAGAGTTGGTGCCAGAGTTTGTGAACCTCATTCTTGCCGCTGTGGCAGTGGGATGGATATCAGGGGACTGCATGGCCTGTCTTGTAGGTACAGTTCTGGGCGTCACCCAAGACATGCAGCAATGAATGATGTGGTAAAACGGGCTTTGCAGAGAGCAGGACTCCCTTCAGTACTTGAGCCTCCTGGACTTGACAGAGGTGATGGTAAACGCCCAGATGGTATTACTGTGTTTCCTTACATGAATGGAAAGAGTCTGATTTGGGATTGCACGTGTGTCGACACATTTGCCGAGACACACCTCAATGATTCCGCAGTTGAGGCTGGATCAGCTGCCGGGGCTGCGGAGAACCGTAAACGTCAGAAATACTCCGCCCTTGGAGATGCATACATATTTGAGCCAATTGCTATAGAGACCACAGGAGCGTACGGTAGAAAGACCTCCTTAATCATGAAGTCCATAGGTAGACGCCTTGTTGAGACAACGAATGATCCAAGGGAGTCTGCCTGGTTCCAACAGCGAATGGCTCTTGCGATCCAGAGAGGGAATGCCTTCAGCATCCTCTCAGCCGCGAAGGAGAGGTTTTAGAGGGTCGGGTCCACACCTTCAGGGAACTCAACCCCTCACTCGTAGTTCCTGAAGGAATTTCCTCTTCTGTAAAGATTTTATCCTTCTTGTTTTTAATGGAAAAATATTGTCTTTTAAAAAAAAAAAAAAAAAAAAAAATATATTATATTTCAGTTTAAAAATTTTACTAAAATTAAATGGGTCTGGAATGAATACATAGTGTTATACAACTTATCCATAAGGTTACTTCAAATGCTTTATTCTGTTTTTGAACTCATCGAAATCTCATAGTTAATTATCTTAAACTTCACTCTTGATAAACTCTCACAAATAGAAATCACAAGGTATATAGTATCAGGTTATCTTGGGGGTTACTTAATGTTTATGTCAGCCTCTGTCTAACAGTTCTTGACCAATGCGGTGTGGCTACATCTTGCATGAAGACAGATTTTCTGAATCTGGTAAAATCAAAATGCCAAAAGTTTTCTTGAGTAAGTCGAAATAATTATTACCATTAATATTTGTATCAGTGATAAATAGGAATTCTCCCATCCCATATGGTCGCCCCCACGGTTGTTTGAGGTGAATAAAGTGGCAATTCTCTGCTGTCCAGTGAGGGTTTGTAGTGCACCAGTAACGACAACTGTGAAAGTTCACTCCACCGTGGTTATGGAAATGTGCTTCATATGAAACTAGATGACTGGCAGTAGAGTGCCTACCTTCACCGCCGCTTATAAACGTCTTTGGCCATCCAATAATCTTTGAGTTATAAATGACCTTGACCTTTGACCTGCTTGCTCCAAAGTATAATTTTCTGGTTTCTGGAAAATGACCAATCGCATCACCAAATTTCAGGCAATTTGGTTGGATAATATTTGAGTTATGCGAATAACAAGATTACAAATAAACAAGTATATGCTGACTAAAACATAACCTTCTGCAATTTGCGATGGATAACATTAGTTGCTGAAAGAAATCCGGTGAATGCAAAATCTTTAACATTTGTTCAGCTAATGCCGTTCTTGCTGCATAGTTGTTTGCTTTAAGTTTTTGGACAATTAACATGTATAGATAAGTAAAGTAAAACTCCTGAATTATTAAATTTTGAGTTATGAAGTGTTTTCTGTCTGAATAATAGAAAATGATGTACGTAAAGAATTGACCATAGTTTTCTAAGATTTTAATCATAGAAAACTATCTAGTGCACATGAGGTATGAAGTTGCTTTGAGTTATGAAGTAACCTACACTTCATAACTCAGGAGTTTTACTGTAGTGAATAAAATTCCAAAATCTTTAAGTTGCCATAAAACAAATGGAATTCAATCTAACTAATTAATATTAAGGAAGTTAATAAGTTTAGAGTGTGGACGGTACACCCTTTGTACAGTTTACACATCACTGCTAGGCAACGCCCTATAGAATATATACTGTATATTCATATATCTCTATATGTAAATTATTATAGTTATACCTTAGCAATGAGATATGTGTATATGTATGGAACAACATCCATTCAGAGATAAGTGCTATTTTGCTTTTTCTATTTTAATTAAAAGTTTTACTATTAAACTGATTGGATGTTCAATTTTATTGAGACTTATTTTGAATAACCTGTAAATGATAATTGCTTTCGTTTTTTATCATTCTTCATCAATTGAATAGCAAAAAGAGACAAAGTCGTAATTTCCTGGTTATGCTTAATCTGCCCTAATGAATTGAACATCAATTCAGTTTAATAGAAAAACTTTCACTCAAAATAGAAGCATAATGTCACAAATGTTAATATTATTACTGATATAAGACACTACCGAATTATTCTAACATTTTTTATGTTTATATTGGGTATGTTTCCATCCAATTATCAGGGAATTAATTTCATTAGATAGTAACTTTTTTACAAAAATTGAATATAATAAAATAAAAGTAAAAGGAAGTACCCAAATAAATAATGGCAATGTGTTTCAGTTAATTAATTGTTAGCTAATAACAAAATCTTTGCATTAAAAGGACAGATCTATTAATTTTCTTACATTTCCCTAAAATCAATCAAATAAAAGTATTTGAAAGACTTTCTTGCAGAGCAAATAGAAAGTAAGGAGTGGCTAAGAGTATTAGAGCAGACAATGGTATGAATAACAAAGGCGTGGTCAGATACACCAGTGAGAGACAGACACTTTGTTATTTGAGAGGGTGTGGCCGTGTGTATCTGACCACCAGGACCTTTCTAGTGTATTTCTATATTAGTTCAGAAGATATAAACTTTGTACATTTAATGCCTAATGTGCATTCTACTTTGAAAAACAAACAACAAAAAGGATTCTATTTTACCTAAATTTGGCCGTCCTTCCGTCTATGAATTTTGTGTGATGTTTGTATGACAGTTAGGTAGACCCTTTACTATTATTTACAGCTAATGATACACACTGTCAGTAACTATGAGCAATATACACACTGTCAGTAACTATGAGCAATATACCCACTGTCAGTAACTATGAGCAATATACCCACTGTCAGTAACTATGAGCAATATACCCACTGTCAGTAACTATGAGCAATATACACACTGTCAGTAACTATGAGCAATAAACACACTGTCAGTAACTATGAGCAATATACACACAGTCAGTAACTATGAGCAATATACACACTGTCAGTAACTATGAGCAATATACACACTGTCAGTAACTATGAGCAATATACACACAGTCAGTAACTATGAGCAATATACACACTGTCAGTAACTATGAGCAATAAACACACTGTCAGTAACTATGAGCAATATACACACTGTCAGTAACTATGAGCAATATACACACTGTCAGTAACTATGAGCAATATACCCACTGTCAGTAACTATGAGCAATATACCCACAGTCAGTAACTATGAGCAATATACACACTGTCAGTAACTATGAGCAATATACCCACTGTCAGTAACTATGAGCAATATACACACAGTCAGTAACTATGAGCAATATACACACTGTCAGTAACTATGAGCAATAAACACACTGTCAGTAACTATGAGCAATAGACACACTGTCAGTAACTATATGAGCAATATACTCACTGTCAGTAACTAAGAGCAATATACTCACTGTTAGTAACTATGAGCAATAAACACACTGTCAGTAACTATATGAGCAATAGACACACTGTCAGTAACTATGAGCAATATACTCACTGTCAGTAACTATGAGCAATAGACACACTGTCAGTAACTATGAGTAATATACTCACTGTTAGTAACTATGAGCAATAAACACACTGTCAGTAACTATGAGCAATATAGACACTGTCAGTAACTATGAGCAATATACACACTGTCAGTAACTATGAGCAATAAACACACTGTCAGTAACCATGAGCAATAAACACACTGTCAGTTACTATGAGCGGTAAAGCTGTCTACATGACTATGCAACATATACCGCTACTTTTTTGAGTACCATTTAATTTCTCAATGATAAATATATGCCATGTTCCAGTATCTAAAATATCACATGAATTACATAGTAAAGAATACATCAAAAAGCTTTACCTTTTAGATATTCAATCACAAATTGCAATGTAAGGAGAATTTGTAATTGTTATATTCGAGACCTATTTTATTGAATAGAATTGATGGCATTCAATAGATTTAAATACAGGTACAAAGATTTAAATGCAATAAACAATAGACCTGTATAAGATAAGTAAATGATAAAGAATTACCATACAATGAGTATGACATTAAACTTTCAAACTTTTTTTGGACTGTTTTTTTCGATTGAGTAATTGAGAAACGTACTCTCCGATTGCTATAATTTGTTCCCAACAGTTTAACATTGCGAGTCTTTTTTGTGTAACATCATTATTAGAAGTGGTATTTAGTGGTATTTGTTAGGAAGGTTACTAACTGTTATTACTAACTGTATTCTCAGAAATGGGAGCAGGAGCTAGGTATTGGTTCTGGGAAATATCAGGTGGAATTCAATTAAAACAACACAATAAAACTAGAAAATTAATCTTGAAATTAATTAATAAAATGTTATATTGAAAAAAAGAAATACAGACATTTTGTATTTAAAATAAATTTTATAATTACCTGATATTTAATTTTTTTTTTCTATTCATCTATCCATTTTAAGTATCCAAACTAAATATTGGTGATTTTTTTTATGAACCATTTTGATTTCAGATTTCGCTAAATAGTTTAATTATAAACTTTCCTCACTAAATTAAATGAAGGAGAAATAAGGATATTTTCTTCCTGATTTGCACGGTGCAGTAAAAAGATTCCAATCTGCAATAAATTTACTACAATTGCTCAAGTTTAACCATCAGGTAACCATCTATCAAAATTATATCTGCAGCTCACATTTAGCTCAAGAAAACTGGAGATTGTTTTCAAATTGCAGAAGATTGCAAAACTATAAAACAATTGTGAAAAGCATCTATAAACTATATCATTAAATCATATATAAACTATATAGAATTAAATACTTTGCATTGAAACTATAGATTGTATATCAATTGAGGTTCATAATTCGCTAATTAAATCATATATTGATAAGTAATGTTATTTGATTGATGAGTGACTGGGATTTGTATTTTTTTTTTCATTTTGTATTGAATATTTTAGTTAATTGTGAATTACAAAAATCGACAATGAAAATAATTAATAATATAATAAATATATAGTATGTATTACGCTATTATTAGTTTCAATTAAAAAATTAATAATTAGAAAATTAAGTTATGATTGAATTAATATTAACCTGATGTATCTAATAAGAAAAAAATATATGAAATACTTTACTAAATACTAATTTCAATTAAATTTTAAAAACTTTTACAATAAACCTTTACATACTCAGCTTTATTCAACAATTGAACTATTTAATAATTTAACTATGTACCTCAGCAGGAACTGTAACAATATCAAACCTAATTTAAAAAGAGATATTTTCAAATGAAACCCACAATAATTATAGCCCCCTCCCCCCTCCACTGCATCAGACTCTACCAAAGCATTGGCACAAAGGGCACCTTAGGGTTTTATTTAAAGATCATCTCTAAAAAGTGAGTAAAAAAATGTTAGCAGTGAGGGCGTGGTCAGGCTACACTATTATTAATTCACCATTGATTTGAACCTAAATTGCAGCAGTTGCTCTGTCCATGCAGTGTACAGTGTACACTTACAGTGAAAATATTGTGCACAGTGCACAATGTACAGTGTACAGTGTAAATGGTGCGCAGTGTACAGTGAAAATTGTGCACAGTGTACAATGAAAATTGTGCACAGTGTACAGTGAAAATTGTGCACAGTGTACAATGAAAATTGTGCACAGTGTACAGTGAAAATTGTGCACAGTGTACAGTGAAAATTGTGCACAGTGTACAGTGAAAATTGTGCACAGTGTACAATGAAAATTGTGCACAGTGTACAGTGAAAATTGTGCACAGTGTACAGTGAAAATTGTGCACAGTGTACAGTGAAAATTATGCACATACAGTTTACACACTCCTTTGCTATCACTACTTCTACTCTCTGCTTCAATATTTATTAATCAAAATATTTAGGACAAACTGTACTTCTTTCAGTGAATTTTTGTTTGATTTTCTGAATCATTTTGAACTGAATTCTGTTTACTATTAAATAGATATCAGTATTAATGTGAGTAATACACATTAAACCATATCGTAGAAACCACATTAAAGAGAGATTGTTTATATATTTCATCATTACACATGGTATCCATTTCCAAAAACTATATATGGTATACACACGTGGTTTTCTGCAGGGTAGGCATCGAATGCAAGTGTGTTTTTATGACACACCTAACCCAAAACATGTGCATTTTACCTATTTTCTCCTAAATTGAGTGTATCTACAGAAAGTGCCACCGGTTGCTATAAAGCAAACCTCTAAAAGAAAAAGGTTAAGAAGATAACTAAATGCTTGACATTTAACTTTCAAAGGTCAATTTGTCAGTCAATTTTCTATGAATTCTTTTGCCCTATCATGACAGTGTTATTATTGAATTAGTTACTTGTTAAAGAGATAACAGATTGATGACATCTCAATGCATTACTAGTAAATAACTTATAGTTAGTGTGATAATATATCAGTCTACTGTTGTCAATTATCTGTTACATTTAAATTCATTATGAATTAAAAAATATATGCTATCAATCACTTGGTTGGTTCTACTAATATACTTTGCTTTTTCTACACTAATTAAATGAATAAATGAAAGAATAGCTTCATTTACCTTTGTCAATATACTTATACAGATTCAAACTAAAAAAATGGGCAAATTAAAAATAAATACAAATTTCGGATTGGAAATGAATACTTAACTTCTAGAGTATATCTGATGGTTTAGTATTATTATTAGTATTAGTATTATTTAAGTGAGTGAAAAATGAATACAAGTTTCCTAAATGGAGGTAAAGGAAGTCAGTATCAATAATAAAAAGTAATAACAACAACACAGAAAATGAAAACAAGTAAATGAAATATTCAATATCTAAAACGTCTAAAAACTATATATGTGAATAAAGAGTTAGTATTTTTTATATACTACTCAATGAAATAAGTATTTACATTTTTAGTAGGGGGGGGGGGCTAGAGAAAATCACAACCAATGTGATCCCAGAGAGGAAATTATTGTTGGATTTCCTCCTAATTATCGATGGCCCCAACATAACTTTCTATGTGGGGATGCAATAGAATAGAGTTTATCAAACTTCAAACATTATCCCAATGGCTCCTCCCACACGATGGGGAAGAGGGAAAGGGGAGGGGGAAAGGAGGGAAAGAGGAGGGAAAGAGGAGGGGAAGAGGAGGGAAAGAGGAGGGATTGAGGAGGGATTGAGGAGGGGGAAAGGAGAGGAAGAGGAAGGGAAGAAAAGGGAAAGAAAAGGGAAAGAGGAGGGGAAGAGGAGGGAAAGAGAAGGGGGAAAAGGAGAGGAAGAGAAGAGAGAGAGGAGGGGAAGAGAAGATAAAAGAGGAGGGGAAAAGGAAAGGAAGAGGAGAGAATGAGGAGGGAAAAGGGAAGGAACGAGGAGGGGAAGAGGAGAGAAAGAGGAAGGGAAAAGGAGAGGAAGAGGAAGGAAAGAGGAGGGAAAGAGAAGGGAAAAAGGAGGGATTGTGGAGGGGAAAAGTAGAGGAAGAGGAGGGAAAGAGGAGGGGAAAAGGAGAGGAAGAGGAGGGAAAGAGGAGGGGAAGAGGAGGGAAAGAGGAGGAGAAAAGGAGAAGAAGAGGAGGGGAAATGGAGAGAAAGAGGAGAGAAAGAGGAGAGAAAGAGGAGGGAAAGAGGAGAGGAAGAGGAGAGAAAGAGGAGGGAAAGAGGAGGATGAAGAATTGTGGATATAAAACAGAGGACCAGCACATTTTTTTCCTGGGATATCAAAGGAATGTTCCTTAATATCCCAGGAATAATTTTGGCCATGGGAGTAATGTTGATGATAACAAATTAAAACAATAAAAATATAACTCTTAAAGAGTTTTACATTGCTCCACTTTTTTTAATGCATTCACTATATTCAGATTTTGTATGTTTTTTGCAGTTAGAAAACTCTGAGTAAGCAGATCTAAATTGTAATTTATTACTCTTCACTGTCAGATATTTAATTTCTAACGGCGAAATTTGTTCTACTGACGAATTTAAAATAGTCAATCGATGAGTAAATCTCGCAACTAACTAAAAAAAGAACATTAAAACATTTAGCAAAATGTCAAACGCTTAAAAACAAGACGAATTTATCACCCAGTAGCTTTAGAGGGCTTCGTTGCAGGATTAAAAAAGGCGATAAGGCGCAGTTTGCAGTAATTACAGAGGGAAAATGAACCTTAGAGCACGTACTCAATTAGTCACAAGCCACTGAAACTGTTCAAACATATCTATAAGAATTATTAAAACTTACTTCTAATAGCCTTCAATAGGTTGTTAAAAGATCTTTAGTAGAGTTTAATCTACACAAATTGCCATATTTATTTGAACTTTAATCTCAGATAAAATAGTTCTAGAATTGAGAATGTAAAAACTATCAACAAGTATTTAATTTAATATATTACTTAAGAGAACTATTGCTAAATAGTTCTAGCTTTAATAACTCAATTAATGTGAGAAGTATATTACTACTTTTTATCATGCCGTGTGTACTACACTAATTAGGCGAAAGTTGCACCGGTTGTACTATGGTTGTTATCGTTAGGCAATCGTCACAGCCACACCTTCTAGAGTTATGGACAGTAGGACCTTGGCTCATTGGTTACTGCAATAATCAACCTGTCTATGAAAAATAAAAAATGTTTACACAGGTTACCACATCTAAACCAATCAGTGGACCGTATCACATGGGATAACCAATCACAATAATGCTAATTATTATAAGAACATATCGCAATTGTCTCCACTTGCTCGGAAGGCTATTTGTAGCCTACATTTTGGTGTTCAGTTTCGGTAGCTCCTAAATAGGAATATCTTAACTAACTGATAACACAGCTACAGACCTGCATTCCATGAGAGTTAAATTTAAATGCTATTTGCAGTATAAATTAGGCATGGCATTTGAAAGTCTGACCGACCTGCTCTCTTGTAAACTAATAAATAACTTACTGCTAAATATGGATCAACTCTGTAAACATTACCAAAACTAACTGTACTATAATACACTATTTATTTGTCTCATTTAATGTTGGATGTAATTTATATCTTGGAGAAAAACCTATCTAGTGGCCAAAGAAGGTTGAGTGGGAACCCATGTTAATCATCGGTAGACCCTTCAATCAAAAAATCAAATAATGGTTTGATCTTAGAAATATTTAACTGGAGTTCATCTCTATCGTTCATTTAGATTTTATGTAATGCATTTGATATCAATCTTTAGTTAGTTTACATGCTTAATGATCGATAACCCGCGAGCAGATGCCTCACTGGGTAGACAATGACCTATGGCTTAGATCTAGATCAGTGTGCAAAGTGTAAATATATGTACATGAAATGTTAATGGGTCACAGATAGGGATGGGCAAAATGATTACCGAGCATATTATTCTGTACTGTAGAGTGAAGAGACCATTGTCAGTCGATAATGTGAAATTACATATAGTCTATATAGCTCAAATACCTCATATCTGCCATAGCTCATATACCTCATATCTGCCATAGCTCATATACCTCATATCTGCCATAGCTCATATACCTCATATCTGCCATAGCTCAAATACCTCATATCTGCCATAGCTCATATACCTCATATCTGCCATAGCTCATATACCTCATATCTGCCATAGCTCATATACCTCATATCTGCCATAGCTCAAATACCTCATATCTGCCATAGCTCATATACCTCATATCTGCCATAGCTCATATACCTCATATCTGCCATAGCTCATATACCTCATATCTGCCATAGCTCATATACCTCATATCTGCCATAGCTCATATACCTCATATCTGCCATAGCTCATATACCTCATATCTGCCATAGCTCATATACCTCATATCTGCCATAGCTCATATACCTCATATCTGCCATAGCTCATATACCTCATATCTGCCATAGCTCATATACCTCATATATGACATAGCTCATATACCTCATATCTACAATACCAATTTGTATCAAAGCCATCATATCTGTGACATGAACGAGCAGTTAATGATTGAAATATGTTTCAGATATATTGACATATTGCTCTGGACTTTTTCTTTTTTCAAATATCATAGATAACTGCACTACTATTCTAACGAAGATTTATTGCAACTTTTCTCGAGGAAAAGTAAATGGAATAGATAGATACTATATATAGTGTTTTAAAATCCTAAATAAACTGGAGCAAATGTATGTCTGTGCTCCAAAATGACATTTGATTTCAATCGTCTTCAGCAGGTGTCGCTTCGAATCAATAACAGATTCACGGTTGTTGAGAGTTGAAATAGATTGAATGGTAACCTAGTGAAGGAATGCAGTCCAGAAGTCTGCAGTGAATTTCAACAAATTTAATCAAACTGAAGGCCTGTCAACATGAACAAATTTTCCGACACTTTTTTTCAAAAGATTTTATATCGCAAGGAAAAGTGTGACAAACGAAAAATTGAAGTGAATAAGACACGTTTTTTACATTCTTATTTACCAATTTTTCAGCAAAATTTGCTCGTGTGGACATTACTTGGATAAATAATGTGTCAAACTTATAAAATTGTAAATACTTCTCAACAAATTTGGAAGAGAAAATAAGTCGATGTGGGTGAAACTACAGTGAAGTATTTCAATCAGCACAGCATTGAAATTCTATCAGAGAATACAGTGCCAGCACATTGTTGTGAAATTGGGCGATAGCTTCATGGTCTGGTGCTAGGATTGCATCCCTCGCTAGCGAATAAGACGCGATATGAGAGTGACAGATCCTCCTGATGCAGATGACAGGATCCTTTAAAGAGAGATTATCCTAATATGATTTGAGGCGCATCCTTTAGATGCATATAAGGAACATCGCGCAACAGTCACCCTTTGTGGGAATTATGTAATGAAACAGTGGCAATGGAAAAAAAGTAATTGAAAATAATATTACAAATATATATTCCTTATAAACACTCTGGAAATATAAAATTGAATATTATTCATTGAGAACATCAAGAACACTATAAGATGGTATGGGTCTTGTTACACTGTAATGTGAGTTTGGACTTCTGGTTTCCGATGAAGGAATGGTATTCTTTAACTTTATTTGCTGTTAGTTTTTCATACATTATACAGATTGCTATAGAGGGTCTAATATAATTTGCTAATAGATATTAGCCTATAAGATTTTAGCAGAAAGCAAAAATCACAAAGTATTTTATATATATTCTAATGTATACTATTGATCCAGTTATATCTAGCTAAATCAACTAGCTTATAACCTTCGCAAATTGCGCGAGGTCATGTTTTGGTGGGCATTTATTTATTCCTACTCTTGTTATTCGTATAACTAAAAAAATATTGAACCATATTACCTGAACCATTTAATTTGATTTTGGGAGCGAATGGGTCAAATCTCAAGGTCAAGGTCATATATAACTTAACGATTACAAGATGGTGAAGGTCATTTATAACCGGTGGTGAAGGTATGCGCTCTACGAATGCCTCATTACTATTGCTATAGCCAGATAACTCATCTCAGAGAATGTTCATTCTATCTCATTAAGCAGTCTAATGATGTAACTTGGGGTAATTTTTGTGATATTAAAATCACATCTTGTATCAAATCAGTTCCAACTCTAGACTTAGCAGCAAGATTTTGCTCAAATTGTGTCTATAGGAATTATTATTACATATAATATGAGATTTTTGAATTTTATATCTAACACAAATTAGATTTATTAGTTAATTATTATTGAAATAAAAATTCTATCCGTTTTGCGTGGTAAAATAATTTCATTTTACATTAAAAAGGAATAAGGGATTAAGATTTTCACCAATTTTTTCCCTTCCTTTCCCATTCAACATTTCCTCAGATGAAAATGTGACTTTCCTCTTCCGAAATGTGGTCCCTTTTTTGAGTTTCAGTTTTCCAGTGTTTGACTTACTCAGTTTTTTGAGCAGTATTGGGAAAGTTTTCTGGATGTCCCAAGTTTCAGGTTTCAGTTTTTATCAGCTTGTGGTTGGTTTTCAGTCATTATAATATTTTGTTTTTGTAGATCTATATGTAATTAGAATAATAATGCATTACGTGTATTTAATGTTTATGTTCAGTCTAAAATGTTTCAATATAATCAATAGATTGTTCAATAGTTTTACTTCAATGATGTTTATAATAATTTTAAAAAGTTAATTATCAATTATAGCAACAATTTTCCATTCCTTTAGAAGTACAACTGTCCATAATACAGTCTATAGTGAATAACATATAGTTTGTTCTAGGTAAATTGCTCGAACGAACAATTGCTCGAATGATCAAATTGCTCAGTCTTCTAATTAATAAAAGTCAGTCAATAATGAAGTTGAATCACTTCGATTAGCTTCACCAACCGTCCTGGTTTCTAATTAGTAATTTATAGTATCATTTCATATTTCCATCGCTATTTACTATTGATGAGTGTTATACTGTATCAATTATTGTTTTCGAGCAAATGTTTTCGGATAATTGTTTTCGAGTAATTTACCGGCTAACCATTTAGTTACCGCGTTTCATCATATTTCAGTGCAAAATATGAAGACTGTTGGAATATAAATCAGAATCGTGAAGTCATAGCTCTGATATTTAGTGATTCACCATCGATGCATCTACAAAAAGTGAAATAAAAAGTTTCACAGTTGCTTTGCTAGGTTTCTCTTTGATTGAAGTTCATGAGCCTTTCTTTGTTATTTAAAGAAGGAAAGAGAAAAGTTTAAATTCAAAGAATTATTTTGTTATTTTAGAATCTGTAGACAAATCACGGAAAAGGAATAACAATATATTTCATTTGGATTGTTAATACTGATGTAACAGGGGAACAAATAGAAAGAGTGTCCCATTGTGTATTAGGCTACATAAATCTTATTATTATATAGCACTAAAATGCATAAACTTATAAATCAATATTATACGTCAGAAATTGAAAGTTTTTTTTGAGTTATTAAAATTCTTTAAAAGGGATTTAATTCTGTCCCACCCTGTACATGTTATGCTCTAACTATACAGGGTGACCCACAAAAAAGTGTACTCAACTTTAAATTCGCACATTTCAACAATTATTTAAGGTATAGTTTTCTTTCATGTATCATTTTGTTTGTTGAACCCTTCTCCATTCACAGTTAAAATTTCATAAATTTTTATTTATATTTGTGAATATAACAACGACTTAATTGATGGGTGGTGCAAATGGTCAGAAAACGGACAATGGAGTAAGTTCTAACATAAAAAGTATCTTTATTAAATATAGTTAATAAGTTTATAGTGGAAATATAGTTAGTTATAGTTTATAGTACAAATATAGTTAGTATTAGTTTATAGTGGAAATATAGTTAGTTATAGTTTATAGTGGAAATATAGTTAGTTATAGTTTATAGTGGAAATATAGTTAGTTATAGTTTATAGTGGAAATATAGTTAGTTTCTAGGCCTATATCACTTACCTTCACTCCTCAAAGAAGCCGCATCCATTTTAAAGCTAAAGTTTCCTGGTAAGATGAAAAATGGTAGCCAGCAGCGTTTCAAATTAATAACCAGTCATGCTTTGCTAGCCAATTTATCAAGAATGGACCATGGAGTCATTAATATTTCCTCACACAGCTTCCCTCTAACAGTAATAGAGTGTTGTTGCCGCTAAAAATATTCCGAATGCTACACACTCTAACACAAGAATTAATTTACACTGCAATATGTGTTAAGAATTATTTATTCTTAAATAGTTTCTACTATAAACCTGTGAAGCTACTGGCATCACAACGTGGAGGGTATTTTAAATCATGGAATTCACACTCACTTGCAAATTTCTAAACCTTGGCACCATCTTACTCTATGTAATACAGTACATAATCTATATAAATACCTTACCTACAAGGCACTTTCTACACCATATATTAAGTCTATAACAATTATCTAAAATGTTCACACTGGTGAACAATTGTCATGTTGGAAGATTCACCTAAAAATAAGAAAATTAGTTGGAGAAGTTGATCTGAAAACGAAATTAATGATACCCACCTTTTCGCAACATTGGTACATATCCACGAGATCCAAGTTTGTCCTCTGTTATTTCTGCTCAAATGGCATTTTCTCTCTTCAGTTTCCGTGTTGATATTCATGACTCCATGAATATTAATCGACCTAACATTACTTACTTGAGAAAGATAGGATACTAATTATGAACTCAATTTAAAAGTTGATGTAGCGAAACAAATTGTAGTGAAGTTTACCCTCTTTCAATTTAAATTACCTATCTAACCTAAACCTAAACACGTTTCAAATTAAAGCACAATTAGGTCTTCTCAGGTGCAATCTTCAGTTCGAATTAAATTCTCATCATGAGTTAAAGAAATACAAGAAAGGCATCCGAGGAAGGTATTTTAAATTCGGTCTTATCTGCCATCCTCTTTTCTTGGTTCAGTGATATTCTTCCTCATCGTTCCTTTGTTAGTCCTTTTGTTGACCCAAAGAACTTATCTCGCCCAAATAATTCTCCGAGCACACTAGGTAGTGCTTCAATTGGACCAGAAGGAAGTTAAACATGGCCGCCAATGTCACTTGGCTCAAAAGGATTCGCAATTCTAAAATTTTATAGAAGATCCAAATAACTGAATGGTTCCCGCTTCTGTAACTGCCCCAATTTAACTTCCTTCACATTATTGGTTGTATAATCTATGAGCAGAGTATCAAAATACAAACGCTTATTAAAGTAGGCATGCATATATTTATATCTAAGGAACATCAGTAATCTCGGGTCATCTTGTCTATTTAGTTCCTTTAATACTTTAATGCGCCATGAGTCTATAACAAGCCCCTAATGTCGCCTCAAATTACGTAAACAGACGTCAGCTAGATTACAGGCAATTTGAGTGATGATGAAGTGCCCATTTCCATGTTTCGAATCGCCAAAACATCAATTTTGTTCACTTGACATTTAAATTCACATATTTCTTTACATCCTGAAAACATGATTTAGTATTCAAGAAAAAAACAAATGAAGGTGATGGCCAAGGATTTCTAGAAGGAAGCCGTTGAGCCAACACGAGGAGCCGGTCATCGACATCTAGGAGGTGGTTGAAGTACAACCGCCCTGCCGCCGAGGGGAAAACTACCTCCCTCTTTCTCCTCTCACACTCACATCATTGCCAGGTATTCTAATCAATAGAGAATTGTGAGAGCTCGCCATGCCGCAATCTCAGCCTTGCTATGCTCCTCAAAAAGGTTCAGATTGATAGCGTGTACAAACGTTAGTTCAGCTTTAAGCGCTGCAGGGGACTATAGATCATAGCGTCAGGGGCACAGAGGTCGTAATGCACTACTGCTCCCCATGCTACTCTGGAAAGCAATACTGTACCTAAGGTAACCCCGCATTTGGCGTGGCCAGCCCTCTCTGAAGAATGTCAGTGCAGCTTTAACGGGAGGGGAAAAGGAGCTCTAGGAGCTGGTGCCATAAGGGAGAAAGAGACATGGAGGGCGCAGCCTTAAAGTTGCGAGACTATCGTCCTCTGGATGCTGATGCCCTTAGAATCTGTCCTCCTCTTTACTGCCAGGGGGGATGCGAACCTACAGCCCCACCTCTGCACCACACCTCCCTGCACTGCCTGGATGCAATGTAGACTACGTAGATACACTGCTTGCATACTCTACATTTATACTCTACGTGGATGCACTCTATGGATAAACTTTGCTGATAAACGACATGTTTATTCTATGTGGTTACATGACGAGGATATTATGCATGGATACATTGAATATATACTCCCTATGGATACACTTTTTTGTGTGATTTTTCATTACACTCTGTGGATACACTGGGATACACTGTATGTATGATTCGTTTTCAACGTTAGGATACGACTAGGATACACCCTTACAAACAGCCATTAGATAGATAAAATGAATGATTAAATAGAATGTAATGGTGTCCAGACGGTAACGTCTAAATATTTAAGAAAAAAGTGTACATTATTTATATTCTTTTAAACGGAAATAAATTGACAAATAAAATAATTTTAATTGAGTTTCCTTCGCCTCTGGTATGTTTAAATATATAAACATATTCAGTCTAATTATCTGTATATTCACAATAATAAAATAGTCTGTAAGAGCAATGATGATAACCGGTACCTACGGGGCACACTATTAATTAGATGGGAAGCATGATGATAATGTACAAAAAACTAATCAAAAGCACTGATCATTCGGCTAAATAAAATGTAAAGTAACTGCATAAGAGTGCACATATGTTCAAAGATACTAAAGATGAACCAAAATACGCAATAGAAATGCACCCATTCGATATATGCTGTATATCAATTTACAAGCTTCATCACACATAAATTTTATTCACTGTAAATATATTTGGATTGTCTATTTACAAAAAATATATATATATATATATGTATGCATTATATATTTAAGTTACAAAGAATCAATTTATGTAGATTATTTTTAATACAATAAAGTTAGATATTTTATTCAAATAAATATCTTAAAATCCGATTGACTAAGCCATTAAATGAATAGAATTTAATAAACTTCATTAATATTAATCAGTACATTTAGGCCAGGTAGTTCTCTCCATTCACATCACAATGAACAGCTGTTCACAATAGAGATTAAAGTAATGACTGGTAACACATTCACAGGTGCGATTGTAGACAACATATCAGGACTACACGGTCCTACACTTACATGAACCTACAGCCTACATAGGACATCAGGGACAAGGAGTGGGACATCAGGGACAAGGAGTGGGGCATCATGGACAAGAAGTGGGACATCAGGGACAAGGAGTGGGACATCAGGGACAAGGAGTGGGACATCAGGGACAAGGAGTGGGACATCAGGGAGAAGGAGTGGGACATCAGGGACAAGGAGTGAGCCATCAGGGACAAGGGATGGGACATTGGTGTACCATTATAAGTACATATCTACATTGTATTCTCTGGTGTTTTTATCCCAACTTAAGAGATACACTATTCTTTATATCGTAAATTTACGATATTTTGAATAAACTGTTCTGTAATTGAAAATATAATTTGAAAATATTTGGAAACAATAAATATCTCAATGCATTATTTTTTCTTTCAATTGTACGATAATTCCCCCGTACCAATGATCTATTTTGCCTATCATTATAAATTCGTAACTCTAAATGATAGTAACCGATAGCTTGGCCCAATGGCTCTTAAGATTAATATTAAGTAGCGGAGACATTATGAAGGAAGAAGAAAGGAACCTAATGCAAAGAAGAAGGAGATTACTCCTTTTGATTTGCTGCATCAAAGAGATGAAAAGTACGTCATTAGCTGGTGCTAGGGACCAGCACAGTGATGATAGCTGGTGCTAACCACCAGCACAATGATGATAGCTAGTGCTAGGGACCAGCAAAGTGATGATAGCTAGTGCTAGGGACCAGCACAGTGATGATAGCTGGTGCTAGGGACCAGCACAGTGATGATAGCTAGTGCTAGGGACCAGCACAGTGATGATAGCTAGTGATACAGAACCAGCACAGTGACGACAGCTGCTAGTTTTGTTATTTTACTTCAATTTAAATTTAGATTTTACTTTAATTGTTATTTCCCTACAATTCTAATTAAATTGTCATACAAGGAAATCAAAGAAACCATAAGTCAGGTCTGTATTCAATAATATTGCACAGTAAATACAAAAGTTAGAGTAACAATATTAAATAGGAATGATTATTTACCGTCTAGTTTCTATTCTGCCTTTGAATAATATTTTATTAATTTACTATTATAATACATTAGAAAAATGTGATAAACATTAGCAATCAATTTTACCGATCAAATCTATTTACCAGCCTCAGCAAAGTTTAAAATATCTAACAGAATTTGAGAAATCTCTTGATCACAGATCCTTTTTATGGGGGATGATATTTGGCCAGGATTCCTTTTCTTCTCAACTCTCTTCACAGCTGAGATCCTTCAGGAACCTGTCAAAAAATCCCACGGTTATTTTCCCTGATAGAGGATAGCTCATCTGTCTCAATACGCCTTACGATATTCTCTATTAACTCTAGAGGACCAATCACTCTCCGTCAACTGAATTCGTAAAACACACTTCGATTGATTTGCATTTCCATTAAATTGAATATTTATTTCCTTTTCGATACTCAAAATAGAGAGGAATATTGCAACTTTAACTACGCACTTTTATAGATTGGTAGAGAGGGAGATTGGTTTTTAGGCAATATTTATTTTTTTGTGACCAGACAACAAAAAATATTGTATTATCTTTTCAAACTATATAAATAACCAATATTTCAATATAGTGAAAAGTTTATTAAAAAACGTCAAAACAATCTAAGGTGCCAAAGAGAAACATGGTAATAATCGAAGGTGCCAGTGAGAAACATTATAATAATTAGGGTGCCAGTATGAGATTTAATAATAATCTAAGGTGCCAGAGAGAAATTTAATAATAATCTAGGGTGCCAGTGAGAAACATTATAATAAATAAGGTGCCAGTGAGAAACATTATAATAATCTAAGGTGCCAGTGAGAAACATTATAATAATCTAAGGTGCCAGTGAGAAACATTATAATAATAAGGTGCCAGTGAGAAACATTATAATAATAAGGTGCCAGTGAGAAATTTATTAATAATCTAAGGTGCCAGTGAGAAACATTATAATAATCTAAGGTGCCAGAGAGAAACATTATAATAATCTAAGGTGCCAGTGAGAAACATTATAATACTCTAAGGTGCCAGTGAGAAACATTATAATAATCTAAGGTGCCAGAGAGAAACATTATAATAATCTAAGGTGCCAGAGAGAAACATTATAATAATCTAAGGTGCCAGTGAGAAACATTTTAATAATAAGGTGCCAGTGAGAAATTTATTTATAATTATGGTGCCAGTGATAATGAAATAGTGCAATTTTAAATAATTTACAATTGGTGCTAGAAATTTGCAGTGAGAGGTAATAATAGAAAAGGTGCCGTGAAATAAATAACGAGGTGTGGAAAGCACATTAACACTAAATACACTTCACTGTTGTGCTATTAAGCAACACTCATTTCCTTCAGTGTTCACAAGCAATATAGCAAATAAGAAGCACGGTGTGAGAGGTAAAAGAATCACTCCTGTGCAAACTACGCATTCCATCACTAGAATCACAATAAAGCACTGGTTACCTCTGTTTTATTTTCCAACAGCACTATAAAAGCGACTCTAGGCGTTGTCGTGGATCATTCAGCTCAATCCACTGATATTTAAATAGAGGAGAGGGCGGCGCACTTTAGCTACACCTACTTCGCTAGAGCTGGTCCTTTATGCTACCAGCTGAGAGAGATTAGGCGAGGCGGCGGCGTAACACAGAGACGCGTGTCCGCTACCACTGCCGATCTGCGCGTCACTCTGAGGTGTGGCACTGTCGGACCCCTATCTCGACTGTAGGGCGGGGGCTGTGACCCACCCCATGGCTTCTGTGTCTCTCTCAGCTAGGTATGCGTCCAGAGGTAAAGCACCATACAAATGCACTGGTGCTTGTACACACAAAGTGATAAGTGCTTGTGAGGGAAAATGATAACCAGTGTGTGCTGGTGAGAGAAAATGATAACCAGTGTGTGCTGATGAGGGATAATGATAATCAGTGTGTGCTGGTGAGAGAAAATGATAACCAGTGTGTGCTGGTGAGGGATAATGATAACCAGTGTGTGCTGGTGAGAGAAAATGATAACCAGTGTGTGCTGATGAGAGAAAATGATAACCAGTGTGTGCTGGTGAGAGAAAATGATAACCAGTGTGTGCTGGTGAGGGATAATGATAACCAGTGTGTGCTGATGAGAGAAAATGATAACCAGTGTGTGCTGATGAGGGATAATGATAACCAGTGTGTGCTGGTGAGGGATAATGATAACCAGTGTGTGCTTGTTGAGTGGATAGTGATAACCAGTGTGTGCTGGTGAGGGATAATGATATCCAGTGAGTGCTTGTAAGAGATATTGATAACCAGTGTGTGCTGGTGAGAGAAAATGATAACCAGTGTGTGCTGGTGAGGGATAATGATAACCAGTGTGTGCTGGTGAGGGATAATGATAACCAGTGTGTGTTGATGAGAGATAATGATAACCAGTGTGTAATGGTGAGTGATAATGATAACCAGTGTGTGCTGATGAGAGATAATGATAACCAGTGTGTGCTGGTGAGGGATAATGATAACCAGCAGTGTGTGCTGGTGAGGGATAATGATAACCAGTGTGTGCTGGTGAGAGATAATGATAACCAGTGTGTGCTGATGAGAGATAATGATAACCAGTGTGTGCTGGTGAGGGATAATGATAACCAGTGTGTGCTGATGAGAGATAATGATAACCAGTGTGTGCTGGTAAGGGATAATGATAACCAGTGTGTGCTTGTGAGAGATAATGATAACCAGTGTGTGCTGGTGAGAGATAATGATAACCAGTGTGTGCTGGTGAGGGATAATGATAACCAGTGTGTGCTTGCGAGAGATAATGATAACCAGTGTGTGCTGGTGAGTGATAGTGATAACCAGTGTGTGCAGGTGAGAGATAATGATAACCAGTGTGTGTTGGTGAGAGATAATGATAACCAGTGTGTGCTGGTGAGGAATAATGATAACCAGTGTGTGCTTGTGAGAGATAATGATAACCAGTGTGTACTGGTGAGAGATAATGATAACCAGTGTGTGCTGGTGAGGGATAATGATAACCAGTGTGTGCTTGCGAGAGATAATGATAACCAGTGTGTGCTGGTGAGAGATAATGATAACCAGTGTGTGCTGGTGAGGGATAATGATAACCAGTGTGTGCTGGTGAGGGATAATGATAACCAGTGTGTGCTTGCGAGAGATAACGATAACCAGTGTGTGCTGGTGAGAGATAATGATAACCAGTGTGTGCTAGTGAGGGATAATGATAACCAGTGTGTGCTGGTGAGGGATAATGATAACCAGTGTGTGCTTGCGAGAGATAATGATAACCAGTGTGTGCTGGTGAGAGAAAATGATAACCAGTGTGTGCTGATGAGGGATAATGATAATCAGTGTGTGCTGGTGAGAGAAAATGATAACCAGTGTGTGCTGGTGAGGGATAATGATAACCAGTGTGTGCTGGTGAGAGAAAATGATAACCAGTGTGTGCTGATGAGAGAAAATGATAACCAGTGTGTGCTGGTGAGAGAAAATGATAACCAGTGTGTGCTGGTGAGGGATAATGATAACCAGTGTGTGCTGATGAGAGAAAATGATAACCAGTGTGTGCTGATGAGGGATAATGATAACCAGTGTGTGCTGGTGAGGGATAATGATAACCAGTGTGTGCTTGTTGAGTGGATAGTGATAACCAGTGTGTGCTGGTGAGGGATAATGATATCCAGTGAGTGCTTGTAAGAGATATTGATAACCAGTGTGTGCTGGTGAGAGAAAATGATAACCAGTGTGTGCTGGTGAGGGATAATGATAACCAGTGTGTGCTGGTGAGGGATAATGATAACCAGTGTGTGTTGATGAGAGATAATGATAACCAGTGTGTGCTGGTGAGTGATAATGATAACCAGTGTGTGCTGATGAGAGATAATGATAACCAGTGTGTGCTGGTGAGGGATAATGATAACCAGCAGTGTGTGCTGGTGAGGGATAATGATAACCAGTGACCAGTGTGTGCTGGTGAGAGATAATGATAACCAGTGTGTGCTGATGAGAGATAATGATAACCAGTGTGTGCTGGTGAGGGATAATGATAACCAGTGTGTGCTGATGAGAGATAATGATAACCAGTGTGTGCTGGTAAGGGATAATGATAACCAGTGTGTGCTTGTGAGAGATAATGATAACCAGTGTGTGCTGGTGAGAGATAATGATAACCAGTGTGTGCTGGTGAGGGATAATGATAACCAGTGTGTGCTTGCGAGAGATAATGATAACCAGTGTGTGCTGGTGAGTGATAGTGATAACCAGTGTGTGCAGGTGAGAGATAATGATAACCAGTGTTTGTTGGTGAGAGATAATGATAACCAGTGTGTGCTGGTGAGGAATAATGATAACCAGTGTGTGCTTGTGAGAGATAATGATAACCAGTGTGTACTGGTGAGAGATAATGATAACCAGTGTGTGCTGGTGAGGGATAATGATAACCAGTGTGTGCTTGCGAGAGATAATGATAACCAGTGTGTGCTGGTGAGAGATAATGATAACCAGTGTGTGCTGGTGAGGGATAATGATAACCAGTGTGTGCTGGTGAGGGATAATGATAACCAGTGTGTGCTTGCGAGAGATAACGATAACCAGTGTGTGCTGGTGAGAGATAATGATAACCAGTGTGTGCTAGTGAGGGATAATGATAACCAGTGTGTGCTGGTGAGGGATAATGATAACCAGTGTGTGCTTGCGAGAGATAATGATAACCAGTGTGTGCTGGTGAGAGATAATGATAACCAGTGTGTGCTGGTGAGGGATAATGATAACCAGTGTGTGCTGGTGAGGGATAATGATAACCAGTGCGTGCTTGCGAGAGATAATGATAACCAGTGTGTGCTGGTGAGGGATAATGATAACCAGTGTGTGCTTGCGAGAGATAATGATAACCAGTGTGTGCTGGTGAGAGATAATGATAACCAGTGTGTGCTGGTGAGGGATAATGATAACCAGTGTGTGCTGGTGAGGGATAATGATAACCAGTGTGTGCTGGTGAGGGATAATGATAACCAGTGTGTGCTGGTGAGGGATAATGATAACCAGTGCGTGCTGGTGAGAGATAATGATAACCAGTGTGTGCTTGTGGAGTGTATAAAGATAACATATGTATTATTACAAGGAAATATCCCGCCTGCTATTGAAAGAGTGGCAAGTCTATTAATAAATTTCACAATAAATGAGAATAAAATTATATAAAATAGAATAAAGATTATTAGTATGAATAAAGTTTGATGGAGATAATAGTGACTGTTATAGAGTGATAATTTTGTTGCTGAAGAGATAAATAACGATGAGAAAATGTGTGTTCTGTTAGAGAAAAATTAAAGGAAACGAGAAATAGTTTGGAGCAGGTAAAGATAACGGACCAGAAATGAAGCAGGTAAAGATAACGGACCAGAAATGAAGCTGGTAAAGATAACGGACCAGAAATGAAGCTGGTAAAGATACCGGACCAGAAATGAAGCTAGTAAAGATACCGGACCAGAAATGAAGCTGGTAAAGTTAACGGACCAGAAATGAAGCTGGTAAAGTTAACGGACCAGAAAACTTTTTTATTGGTTTTAAAAAATATTTGCTTTAGTATTTTATAAATATACAACATTATAAATGATAATATTAATGATTTTATATTAATTTTGCATATTTTATTAACTGAAAGAATTGATAAAAATTGTGATCCATTTTCAAGTTGTGAAGAAAGAGTGGTAAAAAGATGGAAAAAATTTCTGCTTAAATGAATCTAAAATTATATTCTTATTCCAATTATTGATGAAATATCTAATAATTAAGCCAAGTAAAGTTAAAGGACTGTGGTTCGTTGACTTTACTTGCTGCAAATAGTTTGAAACAGGTAAGTAATTACATGTAATAATAATTGTAAAGAGAATATAGCTTTACTAGAACAAATATCTCAGTCTGCCACATTCATGGCTATCTAAACAAACAAACCTATTGTTATGATGCTAACAGAGAGAACAACTATGAAGACTTCATAACCGCACAAACTCTTTCGATGTTAATAGACAGTTTCAAATATTCTAGATATGTTTGTCGTATTGAGTAAAAAATACTGATAATTTTAATAATAATTTTGATATGCTATTTCACGTAACTATTTTAATGTATTTTGAAATGAAAATTGTACCATTATTTATTTGCTAGAGAACTTATACTCACTTTGTGATATACTAGTCAAAATATTGACTCCTAATTCATAGTCAGATTGACCCATGTAGAAGCAATCAAGAAAAAAAGACTCCTATATTGGAGTTTTGCTAGCCTTGACTCAAGCAATGAGTCAGGCTGACTCGCATTTTTTTCTCAGTGTGATGAAGTTTAAGTAATGGATTTAATAAACCATGAGATATCTCATTAATAAAGAATATTTTATATAAAAGGATATATTTTCTGGTACCTAGCTATAATACGAGAGTTTTTTTAAACATTGACCAAAAATTTCAAAGTTTTTAAAAAAATATGGAAAATATATTTCCTGGAAAAAATCTCTCTGAAATCTCTCGAAGGTGAAGTTTTATCGAATAATCTTGAAGAAAAACGTTAATGGTTCTCCAGACTCTACTGTTTTGACGATTGAGATGTGGTCTGAGATGGAACCACTTTTCGTCTAAAAATATGATCTTATGCGGGTCAAATCCAATGACAAAAGTTCAGACGCTGAAATTTCTGTTTTTCCCTGAGTTCTTGTATCCAGTAACTTGTATGGTTTGAGATTTATATCTTGCTTCATGGTGCTCTAAGTTGTATAGTAGTAAAAAATATAATTTTCGTGCCAAATGACGAATTGAATTTGACCAGATTTGGTTCATTTGTTGCTGGACTAGCGCTTGCGCAGTTGGGTTTTCTCAATGTGTTTCCAATTCCATTTCTTTCACACTTCAATTAATACCCTAGTGAAGTGATGCGATTGATAGTGGGTGGCTTTTCTCTGTTATTCCTTACTTCAATAGAAATTTACTTCTCACTGCTTCAGGCAATCCGTTGCTTCCATATTCAAGTCCAATAAACTTTTTTTGGTCCACAGAAAATAGTTTTATTCTTGTAGCGATTGCGAGAGATTTTTTCAGGGAAATTTCAAAAATTCCATAAAAATTTGGTCATTATATACCCCCATATTATAGCTACCAGAAAATATTTTTATTTTAAATGAATAGTTTTATTTACGAGTTATCTTATGGTCTATATTCTATAATATCCATTACCCATCAATCACCCTGTAGACAAAGTTTGGACATAGTCATTGGGAAATGGAAATGCCATTTTTGGTTAAATATGAGAGAGAAGTAGAAAATGTTATAGAAATGGAAGCAATTTCACTAATTTTTGCAGCGAGAATGATCGGTTCTCATTTGCTATAAAAACTCACTGTTGATTTATGAAGGGACTCTTGCTAAACTACTGCCATGTTCCTCCATGTGAAGTTCATATTGCAGGCATTCAGCAAAATTAAATATATTTATGAAAACTATATTTATGAAAAATATATTTATGAAAAATATATTTATGAAAACTATATTTATGAAAACTATATTTATGAAAACTATATTTATGAAAAGTATATTTATGAAAAGTATATTTATGAAAACTATATTTATGAAAACTATATTTATGAAAAATATATTTATGAAAAGTATATTTATGAAAAGTATATTTATGAAAACTATATTTATGAAAACTATATTTATGAAAACTATATTTATGAAAACTATATTTATGAAAACTATATTTATGAAAACTATATTTATGAAAACTATATTTATGAAAACTATATTTATGAAAACTATATTTATGAAAAATATATCTATGGAATAAAGAATGAATGAACCAATTAAATACACAAAAGACCATTGAACTTTGTTCAGGTGAAGAGAGAGGTCAAAGTTCCCGGTTTCAGAAGGTTGAGAAATGCATTCCTACCTCCTTACTTCACATTGAAGTTATAAATTGCATGCATTTAAAACTGTTTCCTTGTCTCTTTAAATTCAGGAGTGAAATTATTTCGAAAAATGAATTGTATTCTCTTTCTCGCTTTGTTCAATTAAATAAGCTGAAGATGAAAAATGTACAGGTTTTACGTATCTCCAACTTTACGATCCTCCAATTGTTCCCAATCATTGTTATGACTCTGTCTCGATATCTAAGGAACTGCCTCAGCTTTCATGATAACAGATTTCCATTATTTTATATGCCATCACGTCAAATTCTCCAATTTCAAACAATTCTGATTGTCTTCTGTTATACATTTCTGTAAAAGAAGTACATAAAATGAGAAACAATTGCATCTGTAATTGTTGCCAAGCTATAGCACCTATTATTTCAGGAAAAAATATTTTTATTGTTCTTAGGCATTTATTCACTTACAATTTATATTTTGAATAGTAAACCAAATTTAATTTAATGTCTTATGGTTCAATAAGTTGGTATGTTTCCATTGTCTTTAGTTTAAACGAACGCAATGGATGCAAGCTCGTGGACGTTTGGGTTTGCAAGGGCAGCGCAGAAATTATAAATGTTGCACCACCGCCCGTTGCTTCGCCACCATTTCCAGGGAGGTGAACAAACGTTGGACAAGCTTTGATAGGCGTTTGAAAGCGTTTCATTCGCGGACACGAGTTTGTTGAACTTTTCTCGGTCGTTGAAGGAGTGATGAACTTTGGTTCTCGTTGTTATAGAGGTCACACAGCGCCAAAACGCCAAACCAATGCTCGCTGCCGTTAGGCCAATTCTATAGCAACACCGGCTTCAGCGGTGCACCGCTATGGCACTACCGCTCTCCAACGTCCGCAATGTTCTGTGCAGCTTAAAACCTTCGGAGCGTTGAGGGAAGATAAGCGGTTGCCGAGCGTATACGGCGTTGCTTCAACGGGACCCATATTTGTAAACGGTATTAAGCGGTGATGATTTTTTTCTCCGCTCAAGGAACGCCCGCACAAAGTTCGGACGGTGTGACCTAGTCTTTACATATATAGGATTAATTAGGTTTGAGTCATGAAAATCAATAAAGTAAAGATATTGGTTATTCACCACATACTATGCAATTTGGATTGTATGGAATCGTCGAAAAGCACTAAAATGAGAAGAGTTAAAAAGTGTAATGGTTAAACTAGAAATATTATAAACATTAAACATATGTTTGAAATTTTAGAGAAGTTACCACAATATTTGTTTCTATATTTATAATTGTGTGACCCAATCTCCAGCTATACAAATTGCCTCCAATGTTCACGGTTCCTATCCTGAACAAACAAATCAAAGTGTCTAACTATTTCTTATTACCATTTTGCGAACAGTCGTGATTTTGGTAATAAAGGGAGGCCTGCCTGCCTGTACTACATTTCGTGGCTCATTTTCAGTGCTCATTAATTCTTTAAATCTCTCATTGGTGTAGTATGAAATTGATCTTAATAAAATGAGCTTCGATTACTACTACTAATATTAGTAGATTTAGAACTTTTACTACTACTACTATATACTATTAATGAGATTATTGATTTCAACTAGATTACGTGCGCTCGGTAGAGCGCATACCTTAGTCGCCGCTAATTTGTTCGCTACCAAAATCTAATAAACTGGTGACTGGATAGTGACCAATCGACCCACCAAGTTTCATGCAATAACTCAAAAAGTATTGAACCATACGTATTGAACCATACGTATTGAACCATACGTGTGTTCAATACTTTTTGAGTTATTGAATTATAAATGACCTTGACCTTGATCTTTGACCGGATCACTCCCAAAATTCTACCAGATGGTTCGTGGACATTGCCCAATCGTTCCATCAAATTTCAGACAATTTGGTTGAAAACTTTTTGAGGTATTGACCCGATCGCTCCCAAAATATAACAAAATGATTCCTTTTTATTGACCAATCGTCTCAATAAGTTACATGCAATATGGTTCAATGCTTTTTGAGTTATAAATGACCACTCCACAAATTCTACCAGCAGGTCACTGGACATTGACCAATCGTTTCATCAAATTTCAGGCAATTTGGTTGAACACTTTCTTAGTTAAGCGAATAACTAGATGATAAATAAATAAATGCCGTAAATAATATAACCTTCCCGCATTCTGGGAAGGTAATTACTATCACTAGTATAAACTATAACAACTAGCTAGTATTACTATTGAGCTTAGTAACTATCTCCAAAGTTGTTTTATATTTGATGTGCAGCTCAGAGATGGCTGCACTTTTATCACTCATTAATGATGAATATGATAAATTATTATCTGCATTTTGACGATTTATTACAAGATGGTCCATATTGCGAAGTCCGTAGGATAGATGTCTGAAAATGAGGGTGAGCACATTGTTTTGTGAAAAAAAAACTGATTACATAATAATTTTGAGAGCCAAGGAGAGAGTTTCGCCTACAACATATTAAAATAAACATGACTGTTGACTTTGATTTGTAGCTTCATCGATGATCGAAAGAGATTTAGTTCCAACCGATGCATCAGCAGACAATACCTAGATGCAAATAATCTTTTGGTGTCAGAAATGGCTATTGACATTAACATCCTAGTCCTTATAGCTAAGGGCATTATTAACCTATCATTCTAACCATTGTCAATAACCTCCATCAGGAACATCTTCTCATGGTACCAAATCAAAACGGTGACTGCAAATCGCTTAAACTTTGGCAACATTAGATTATCTCTGTCCAGCCATTTCTTCGTTGGGGTCTCTAAAATTAGGAGTCTAGACTATTTTTTTATAAGAAGTTTGCTTTAGTTTCTTTTTGATTAGCCTTTGACACTTTCATTGAGGATTTGAACATATCCACCTGTTTCGACAATTCGTGTCACTTCTTTACGGATTTAGGTAAATTCGCAGTTTCGCTGCAAAAATCACACTTTTAGTGCGAATTGACTTGAAAGTTGTGCAGAATACTCGTGTTGTTTGCAGGGGTTGTAAATCGTTTTGTGACTCATCTTGAGCTGTTAGACGATATCGTTACTTCTCATGCCATCTATCTTGTCGGCAGCAACCTTGTCACGCTTAAACTTATCAGACACAACTTCTAAAATACATGGAATAAATGTTTGAAAATTGTGGTTCAACATTTTTGAATATAGAGATAGATCAATTAAAACTTTAGAGGCTCACAACATAGCAGCCCTGGTTTTTGTCAAATATTGGGAATTCCTATCATTACCTTTGTTTATTCATTTTCCTATATCTAATCTTCTCCATAAATTAAGTCATGAATAATTACTGATAAATTCAACGTAATTTTTTTTATATTTCATCTATTTGGCGGAAATTTCTTGCGGAAACCTAAGGAGATCCCTCAGGATTGAGTTCAAAGAGGGGAAGTTTCCAAATTAGTTATGCCGATAATTTGTCACAGTGTTCTCCAAGCATCCTCCTACAAACACTCAAAAGAAACGAATGATCTGTGAAAATGTTGTTTACAAACGTATAGTAAGAGTTTGAATTATTTTAGGCGCACCAAAGCTGGCGTTGCCTAACCTAGTTTCCAGCGAAAGAAAAAAATTAAATGTTCAGTAGAATGGTAATATGTAAACCAATTGCATATTATTTCGTACAGGTGGCAATGAGTCGTGCGTTGTAATTCTAAGACAATTAGTTGGGTTAGTGAAAGTTTAATAGCCCATAACTGCAACTGGAAAGAGCCCATCGAGGTTTCTTTAGATTAATGAGTGAAATTGAACCAAAAAATCAACGAAACAACAATAATGAATTATCGTTGTTGCTCTGGGCGAAGAATAACATCAAAATAGGTCGTTGCTAATTTCAAAATGACTTTGAAATTCACTGAACCAAAAAAACTCAAGAATGGTTAGCAAACAATATTCATGAGTTCATTTTCATGAATGAATGATCTTAACCTCAATCATACCTTAATACTTCTATTTCTGCATTTTATCACAATATTGGAGAGCGAGGTTTCAACTTTCCATCACGAAAATAATGTAGGAACCTCGAAGACAACCGTCTTGAAAGAATTGGACAGATATGTCCAAGCAACCATTCATGAATCATACATAGAATTTTCAAACGCTTTGCAACATGTTATCAATACCAATGAAGGGATACTGAAGGAGCCATGGATGTTGTGGAAGAATGATACTTTAACAACATGTATATTTTGATTTGATTTGTATATATTCATCTAGTTATAAAAAATTAGACAAAGTAGCTATAACCAAAATATATGACCACCCACACCCTTCATATTAATGATATCTTAGCAAAAATACTATGTGTCAAACATAAATCAGACCTTATCCATCGATTTTGGTGCAAATTATCAAATTTCTTTTTATTGCTGAAGAAGAGTTTTTCATGTCCCAAATTTTTGTGCGGGTACGACCACTTGAACCACTCCCCAGGAGGGTCCAAAAGGGTCAAAATTCATGATTTTTTAACTATTTTATATTTGAACCGATCGTTCTGAAATTTCTAAAGTATATGTAACTTCGTAAAAGAAACACATTTCATTCGTGTAACTTTTTCGATTTTGGCTTTAGTTTTCGAAAAAAATGTATTTTTTTCCATTTAAAGAAAAATACTAATTTCAAAAGACGAGAAGTGTATGAGTGTATGTGCTAGAATAAAAACGAAGACAGTTTTGGATTCCTTGGAGCATTTCGAATAAATCTAAAGAGGGCATTATATCACTATAGTTTGGATGCACTAAAGTGAATCAGTTCGATGCACTTTAGTTTCTTAGCTATAAGTTTGTTGAAATTTATGAGTAAATTATTCTTTCCTCATTTTTTCTCATCATTTTAACAAACTTATAGCTAAGACACTAAAGTGCATCGAACTGATGCACTTTAGTGCATCCAAACTATAGTTTGATGCACTAAAGTGTCTCGCTTTAGAGACAAAGCCATAGTGTGAACGCGAAACACCTTCATGCATCAATTGGAGTTTTTTTCTCCGAGTACCTAGTCATATATTATAAGCGACTAAATATTTTTGATTTTCTATCATTAAAGTTTAAAATTATTATACTATATGAATTAATAAAATAAAGGTTCAAACTATATTTACGACATATTAATTGATTCAATAATATCAGAAGAATAAAAATAAATCTGAATTCATCTTCATCATCTCTAAAAAAAAAAACTTTATATAGGTATGTGTTAAAAGTCAGTAATTCTTGAGCAATCGAGACCGTACCATACTATTCTGCAAGATGTATAAATTTGCCCTAATATTTTCTGAATTCGACATAATTTCAAAATTCCACCATATACAATTTGACTCCCATCAAATCTTCCAAATTTCCACTAAATACTGTATTGTCAAAGCTACATTTTGTCCCTATCTAACCAGAGGGGGAGAGGGAAAACAGGCACACTTCTCCGGACCGCTACCCTAACCTTATAGGTCAAGGATTTCTGGGAGGACATTTTCCGGGGGGAATTTTTTGTACGGGGGATTTTCTTCCGGACACCACCCGAGACAGTCACAGCCTCTCAAACCCTCTCGGTTGGAGGGGTAGCTATTCTACAATTACCGTGTTTTTATTTAGTCTTACTCATTTTTCTTTATTTATGCTTAATTAACTTCATTCAACAAAAATAAAATCCACCACCACTAACTTCCAACTCACTCTGATATTTGTCTATGTTCTACAAAGCTAGATTTTGAATGTGCACAATGTGGGTACCTCAGATGCTAATGAACTTATCCATTATAAATATAGGTTTATCAGTTCCTATTCCCCTCCCTTGTTTACGATCATTGTTAAAATTTTGTCAACATATATGTAAATGATATAATAGATATACTCTTATCACAGTAATAACTCATAGTTCAGTAAAAAAAAGTCAATTATCGAACAGATTTTATCGTAAAAGAGATTCAAGATTTAACCTTTTCGAGTCGGCTTTCGCGTATTTGATTTACAGCTACAAAAACTTGTATATATAATCATTGGACATGTATAAATGGAGCTTAAATGAAAAATTTGTAAAATTACATACAAATTTATGTTTCATTATTTGAGCATAATTGAGATCTAAAAATACTTAGAAAAAATAAATACTTACAATTTATCGACAATGTATATCAGTCTATATAGAAGAATAAGAAAATCTTTATTAACAATTCTGTGGGACGATTGTGTCCCAGGAGACTCGAAAAGGTTAAACAAGAAAAGATATAAAAGAAAAGAAAAGATATAAAAGGCAAGAAATTTAACTGCACTATTTTTACCTTAAATAGCTCAGCTTTTCGAATTTTTTTGGACATATCATCACCTTTATTTTTCCAATTCTACGAAGAAAATATAAGTAGAAGTGATTTTTAATACAAATATAATTCATAGTTATTTACACTTTACTTACGGCAACAAAGTTACACGTATTCATTTCTTGTGAAAATGACTTCTTTATTCTAAAATTATAAGCATTTCCTCACCCCCACAAATATAATAAACCTCACCAAATGTAACAATTTCAAGTCAAGATTCACATATGTCCTTAATTCATATACAGGGTCGTGCAGCTAAATTGGAACTAACTAACATAACTTTTTTTAAATTCGCTATTTTGAAAGGCAAATAATGATTAAATGTAATTTTTACTTGTATTTATTTGTTCGTTATTGTCTACAGAACAAAATCATTCTATGTGACTACCCTTTGCGTCAATAGTTTGGGAGATTCTCGAGCGAAACCGTGAACAACTCCTATTTACATCCTCGGGGTCAAGATTACGAAATGCCCGACGAATGGCGGCCTTCAGATAGTTGACACTTGGATGTGAAGTTACGTTAGACTCTCCCTCAATGACGCCAAACAGCTAATAGTCACAAACATTCAGATCTGGGGAGCTGCTGGGCCAAATATCCTTCGCGACCATCAAAGGAAGATTCTCCTTCAGGAAATCCTGAACTTTCTTTGCTCCATGTGCGGGCGCAGAGTCTTGAACGAGCATCACTTTGAAGGGGTCGTAGTTCTTACGTATCCACAGCATCAAAATATCTTTCAGAATTTTCAAGTACTCCTCTGTGTTGATCTTAAGACCCGCTTCGATAAAATGAGGAGGCATCACCTTACCATCACTTGCGACGGCTGCAAAAACCATAACAGAAGCGGGATTTTTACTCTGCATCACAGGAGGAACTTCTGAACGATCGGAGGCAACTACCCGAGTGTTCTGGCGATTTGCAACCTCATCAACAACGAACTTTTTCTCGTCAACAAAAACGCGAACATGTCCTCCTTTGTGTTTCAGATGGTCCAGAAGCTTTGGGCATCTTTCAGCTCTGAAGGCTCTGGAGCGGGTAGTTAGGAGGTTACGGACTCTCCTTACGTATGACTTCATACCAAGGTCTTCCTTGACTGCTCTGCTGATGGTGCTACGACTCACACTGCGCTTTTGTGCCAGTTTTGACATCGGCTGGCTTGGGTCTGACTTCAACGTCCTTTTCAGCCCAGCAAGGAATGTTTTGGTTCTCTTTCGATCACTGCGGGGACTGTTTCGACTTCTCTGAACCTTACCCTCGGCATCAAAAGCAGCAAAAACTCGATAAACAGTCGATTTCGCATAGCCAGTGCTCTTAATAATGTCTGAAACAGAGTTCCCGGCACGTCTCATTTCACATATGGTCGTTCTTCGCGCTAATTCCGCCATATTTTAGCGAAATATGCTAGATCTTAATCTGAAATATTATAGCAAAGGGCTTAAAGATTGTATGTAAAAAAGAATTTAGTCATAGGATAGAAATTACGGAAGATATGTGCTGTTAAAGTTAGTCCCAATTTAGCTGCACGACCCTGTAATAATTTTCTCTGTAGCACATAAATAAGTGATTATCTTTTACTTTTAAATAACAGACAATGTGACAACAGTTACAATTCCTCTATATTCTGATACTAAGGGTAGATATTTTCCTATCTTCATTTCAAATATTCTCTGCATTGATAATAGTAATATTATCATTATTATTCAATCCTAACTCATATCAACAATCTTCTACAAGTAGATAGGTATAACCGTCGCTTAAAGTACTTTAAAATATAATAAAAGGGATGCTATTTTTTAATTTAACTTACATTATAGGTATCTATGTACTTACTTACCTACATTAGAGCTAAAAACACATAAGATAATTAATAATCGTTTATTAAACTAAAAAAATATATAAAAATTAATTATTTAACATCCTGATTCTAATTTTTATGTTTTGCATGAATTTAATATAAGTATATATTAAAATATAATAGAGAATAGTTACACTTTCTCTAATTTCAATTGAGCTTTTATATACAAAGAAAATATGGCTGGAAATAGTAACAAAATCAAAATACTGAAAATATAAAAAAATATATATTAAGTGCTGTCGCTGATAGTTAATTTTAACACCTCTGAATATAATTAAAGTTTGGCTAGATTGTTGGTAGACGAATAAAATATTTTTTAAACCATACAATTTAAAGAGTTCGTTGTAGTGATCTGCAGTCCTTTGTAGGGGGTCTCCGTTCTAAAATCGCCCGCTGTAAGGGAATCACCTGTAGTTCATTGAAAATATTATGGTATAATAATTTCAATTAATTATTACCTATTACAGTATGCAATCTCTATCAGAATCCTATTTAGCAACCGTACGTATCTGCCTTCACTGAGCAGGTATTTTTTTTAATAGTACTTGTTTTTCAATATTATTATGAGGTTATTTAAACTCAAGGTTGGAGGTTTTATCAGGTTTCAAGCTTTCGAATAGAAATCTTTCTATTCGAAAGCTTGAAACCTGATAAAACCTTCAACGTTGAGTTTAAATAGAGTCATAATAATTTGGATTTCCCGTTGAGTTTGAATCTTTTCCATCAGACTTGTTTTTCTGATAGTCAGAAAAAAATTTGTCTAATATAGGGCAAAATTGGAGACCATTTTCCTCGGTTCCCGGAAAGAATCACACAGGAAAAAAGTCCACAGGAAAAATGCCCACAAGGAAAAATGTTCACAAGGAAAAAAGCCAACAGGTATAAAAGCCCACAGGAAAAAAGACCAAAACAACCTAATATTTATTTTACAGAAAAGGTATTTTAAATAAGGGAAAAAGTTAACGGCAAATATCTTAAAATACATTAGTATTTAATTTATTTCAGTATAGGGTTTAACGGCAGCTTTCACCCATTTCGACTATATCGCCGACTTCAAAAATCAATTTAAAAAAAGAACTGGAAGAAGCAGTCAGAGAGGAAAGTAGCTCCATGAACAAAGTCACTTACCACCGTCGGTGACAAGCTCATGGATGCAGAAAAGCTATACCGTGAATGCAGTCACTTACCAAGGAATCTGACGAAAAGGGACACAAGCACCAGTGGTTGCATTCACGGATGGAAGAGGAAAATGAAGAGGTGATAGTAAATGAAGCTTATGAGCCTACCTAACACAAAAGTATAAGACCTCGTAGTTGAAGAGCATAACCCTAGCGCTATCCTTTAAAGCTGCAACTAGCGTTAAAAATTTATAAATATGATAAAAGATAACAGTTTGGAACCCAATGGACGCTACCCCCTTCTCTTCCATTCACCTCAAACAGCTTCAGAATAGAGCCTCTGAGGGGGGGAGGGGGAAAAATATAAAGTATAATTGAAATGTTAAAATGAAAATCATGGATAATTTTCAAATTTGCATACTATAAAATTTAATTTCAACAAATATACAATTAATCTTAGCGATGAAGACTTTCAAAATGTGACAAAAGGTGCAAGACATGGAAAACTAATTGAATATTCGTGCCTTTGTAAACTTATGCCCTTATTTAAAACACCTTTATGTTTTTCTGTATTCTAAAAATTAAGTAGTTGTGGGTTTTTTTCCCGTGGGGTTTTATGCCTATGGGCTTCTTTCCTGTCACCATTTTCCTCGACAGCCTCATTTTCTATATGAAAGAAAACTTTGCCGATATATTTTACCAGAGACTACATTATTTTGCATGTATTCGTATACCTAACTTCCTAATTCAAAGAAATTCTCATTTATTCTCATGTTCTATTAGCCACGATAATTCGAACACCAATTATTTCGAACTACTTTTCGAGTGTTTTTTGTTATCTTGTGCTTATGGTTTTCTTTCTGCATTGCTATATAATTAGGTTATACAAATCATCTTACTTATAACTCCATATCAAGCTGATCTCATATCTCCTTCTAGTTCATTTTATTTATCAGTTCGTATTTGATGGTTTATCATTCAGAGTCCTCACAACCAAGTTTATAAGAGATCTTCTTCACCATTTAATACATTTACGTTATTATTACCGAAGCTATCATTAATTACTTTACAGCCTCCACCTAACTCTGAGTTTTTGACTCACAGCTTTAGATGACGAACATTCTAAAGTAATATATATATTTGAATATAATATCTTGATAAATGATTATCAAACTAGCAATCGTTTTCAAACCAAATAAATATCAGTCTAGTCAAAGTAGAAGGGAGCTAATTCAAGTCGAACAAAATTAAAATAAGAGAAAATATTAAAATTCTCACTGCACAGTTACCCTTCTAATAGTTTTCTTTGAGGGAAAGTTAATTCTCACAGAAAATAGATTTTAGTGTTAACTCTCTTATAAATAGTATATTTCGTTCTAAAGTTGTATCTGTGTCTTTAATGTCTAATCTAAAACATTGAGATAAATTAGATATTAGTTAGATACTAAAAGGAAGAATTTAATAGATAGAAGTACAAATATATTAGTAAATAAGTAATATTATTTATTGAATATGATAATGGGAATAATTTCTCATATTGTAGTCTGTAGACTTTGAAAGATTTAAAAATAATTTAGAAAAATAATTCTAAAAAGGACAATTGAAAAGCACAAAATATCGATGAATATTTTACTATTTTGGTACAACATTATAAATCTTTATTTAATATTTTTATCAAATGCAATGAATAAGTAACTGTGGCAATTACTACCCAACAAATATGCATGTGTGTTTCGCATTCATTTCCTCTACTATAATGGCTTTGATAGTATTAATTGCATGTATATGTTGGTTTCAATTTAAAAATGTATATATTTTTGTGATCGAACTTGTAATCTTTTTTAATATCTTCAATAAATTATATTATTATTATTATATCATTTTCTCTACCAAACAATAGGTACTTGTATTCATTTTCTCTACCAAACAATAGGTACTTGTATTCATTTTCTCTACCAAACAATAGGTAATTGTATTCATTTTCTCTACCAAACAATAGGTGCTTGTATTCATTTTCTCTACCAAACAATAGGTACTTGTATTCATTTTCTCTACCAAACAATAGGTACTTGTATTCATTTTCTCTACCAAACAATAGGTGCTTGTATTCATTTTCTCTACCAAACAATAGGTACTTGTATTCATTTTCTCTACCAAACAATAGGTACTTGTATTCATTTTCTCTACCAAACAATAGGTACTTGTATTCATTTTCTCTACCAAACAATAGGTAATTGTATTCATTTTCTCTACCAAAGATGTCCCACACAGGCAGGTGGTGTTTCCCCTTGGTATTCACTGCAGATGTGGGAGGTCAGGTTGAACTGGGCTTGCACTTGCAGTTTCGTCGTGTGGTCCTGCAACGTTAGGGACATTATACGTAAAACCTCACTGCTTAATTAGTAAGTTTCATGTTTGGATATATTTGGTTCTGAAATTATACAATAAAACAGATATTTGGATGAAGATTTCAATTAGTGAAAAAAATGTTTTGGTATATTTGACAGTGACGAAAATTGTGAAAAAGTACATACGTCTGTTGATAGAAAATATTATGTGTCCGACGTAATATAATTTTAAATCTCTTTATAAATATAAATGTTAGTTTTCTCACCCCGTCAGTGACTAACCAAGGCACGTAAGTGAGGGGTGGAGAGAGGGAGTGAGTTTCTACTCCAATGTCATGGAGTAACATCTCCCCTTGAGGGAGGGAAGAGCAAAGGCTAACCTCCGTGAAAGGGAGACCAAGATCTTGTGCACACTGTTACAAAATAACACACACTGTTAATGGCTAATTACCAACCGTTAAACTGATTTATATGTGTATTCTCTTCATTACATCAGTAATCAGTCTATCTCCAAACCTGTTCTCCAGCTGTTGGAGGGTTAATTTTACTCATCACACAAATATTGAAGCGGATATTAGAATCTTTGTCATAGAAGTTTCTTGCACAGGCGAGTATTTTGTTACCCTCGCACTCTTCCGGTCCATGTTGACAAGTGAAAGTACAGCCTGAGTCTGAGCAGCTGTCCTGAAGAGAGAATATATAGAAAATGTTGTAATGACTTTCCAATTAATAAATGTTTCGAATATGCGAACTCTTACGTTAGCTTTTCCGTATGGGTATAGAGTGACATCCATGATTTCATTTAGTAAGGGGTAGGCTTCGCTCAGTTGATTTCTAAAGAATCTCATACTGTCCATACAGAGAGACTCGTAATAGACATCCAGTTTCACAGGGTATGACATGTTCTGCGCATTGACCAACTGAATGGAAGGAAAACTATTAATTCATAGCATAACTCAGTTCGCATGGAATCAAATTTAAACCAACTCAGTCTAATTAAATAGGTAGCATAATAGATCACTCAAATGGTGCATGGGAAAACTGCATCATAATATATACTGTAACTAAAAGAAAATTGGCCCATTACAATCTGAATATGAAAGGCACTCGTCTAAAGGTGATAAAACCATATAATAAATTCATATAATCATAGTTTATATCATACAGAAGCTTCTAAAAAAGAAACGAGGTTAGGAAATATAGTTCAAAAATTATAACGTAACTTTCGAGGCTTAATTAACCGTTCGCGGACAGCATGCCTACGGACAAAATGCATACGGACAAAATGCCTACGGACAAAATGCCTAACGGACAAAATACCTAATGAACAAAATGCCTAACAGACAAAATGCCTAACGGACAAAATGCCTGAAATGCATTTACACTTATTTCTAAGATTGATGTTGTGGACAAAGATTTAAAATAAGTTGGACCAAGTGGAAACGAAGAGTTTTGTGTCAGTGATAGTTTATTAAATCACTCTCACATGGAATATGAACATTTGTATCTCAGCATGCTTAGTGTAAACACTCTCTTATTTCATCTCACTGTGTTTGTGATTTATCACTAAAGTGTTTGCTCTATTTATCAAATTGCTCTAAAAAATTAATCTCCCTACATTTTGCCAATTTTATTAGATATCTTTAATCATCTTCTGCTATTTTCATTTTTTTCAAACATATCTATAATCATCTTATTTTATTTTGATTTTCTTAATATTGTTTATTCTTTTAGATAGCTATAATCATCTTCAATCTATAGTGATGTTTATAGTTGCTTTTGAAATTCTAAAGCAAGTTAAGTAATTACAATGTTTATATATGTTAGTACTGACATACAATTAACTACTCTGGTTATAAAAAATGCCGCCGATATTTGTTTTATTCAACTACCTTTATAGTATTAGAAGTTCAAATGAAAAAAATACACTATTCTTAATGAGATGTAACTGTGACGTAGTATATACATTTTCTATGATAAGTTATATTACAATAAAATGTAGTCTGTTCTTTATTTACCAATAATCAATCCATTACAGATATCACTTCAATGTTTTCTATTCTGCCCGTTTATTTAAATATGGAGTTAATTCTTTTATTCACTTTGCAACATCCTTTTACGTCATTATTTTAAAATTTCTATTTTCTTTATTCATATATTTTGTACATTAGGCATTTTGTCCTTTAGGTATTTTGTCCGTTAGACATTTTGTCTGTAGGCATTTTGTCCGTAGGTATTCTGTCCGTAGGCATTCTGTCCGTAGGCATTCTGTCCTAGTACCTAATTAACGGTAACTAACATGAAATTGTTAAAGATTGCTGTCTCCAATAGAAAGGATTAGGATTTTTTCGTAAATTTTGACGGTAAAATCATGAATAAACTTTAACATACATTTAGCCAGGATGTAGTGACATAAAGGGTATGGTAACTAGCAGACGACGCAAAAATATGACGTCACATGTTTTGTTTGTGACCCAGCAGCTCATATTACCCTCATATTTGCATGTTAATATCGAGAAGTTTAAAGTTAATTTATTATTGTTTCGTTTAATAAATATTATAAATAGCGATTGAACCTATGATTTAAATATATAGATATAATTCAGGTGTGTTTATATTGTGCTCTTCTTTTACTTATCTATAATAATAGGGTCTTAAACATACACTACCTAGGGGCCTATACCAGCAATTCAGAGTGCAGTGCTAGTTAACTGCTATACTCTAGTTCCTATGAATAACAATTAAAGAATAAAATAAATCAATACAATTCAACCAATGCCTAGTTAATAATTGATAAGAAAAACAATTCAATTTAGTACTGGCAAAGTAGGTAGGGAGTCCCAATGTCCCATGTTTTAAAGTGTGGAAAGAGTCGCCAGTCAGCAGTAGAATTTCCAAGAAAAAATGTAATTAAAATAGGTAATCTTACTATAGACTTTGGAGGATTGATATAAGACGTTAAACATGTAAATAACTATACATGTATATGGTTATTTAACTAAGGGTATATTCTATTGTTTACAATAGTTAAGTTAAATGTTCAAATCTGTTCAACTTTTCCTAACCACAGTTCTATAGCTTTTATTGGTTCTTACACTTAAAATACATTACAATTTTATCTGTGGATATACTTCTAATATTGATACAGTTATAGGACAAAAATTGAACCATAATGATTAAAAATGAACTAGTTAATAATGATAAAGCACAGTATTTAGGTAGCGATTAAGGTAATTTAAGATTTTCCTATAGGTCACAACACGGTCACGGTAATCAGCTGATTACCATACCCAAGGGTATATAGTATATAGTCATTATATCCTGCATTTAGCTATTTAAGTGGCAAGATATAATAATAAATTGCTAATAAATATGATGTTTATTACCTGTATTCCTCCAAGGAAGAGACATATTGTGAAAGTTAAGCAATATTTAAGGTCCATGTTTCACCATAGAGTCTATAATGTTCTGCTGCGTACTTTTGGGTATGAAATGAATAGCAACTCAGTACTGAAGAAAAACCCAGATAAGAAAATGATACTGTTTATTTACACAACATCGTGTGAAGTAATTAAGTTAGTTCATTAGATGTTCATATCTTATCTTAAGGGAATTAATTAATATAATTAGGAAACTCCATTTCATAATATAAACATCAAAGAGTGGAAAAATTCTTTTTGTTATCTAATAACATAATTTAAATTATTTCAATATTTTGGTGGTATGAAAATTGATAGTAAAATAATACTCTCTAAATTATTTCTTTGACGCCACGCATTTCAATTCACTTTACCTCTGAAAACACTGAAAAATTCTATATAATAGTAGCCATCGATAATTTTGAATAGGTTTGAATTGTATTCATTAACAGCACTTGTAGATAATTTAAAAATAAAGTAGAAAATGTGATGGATTTCTAACCATTAAGGAAATATTACATAATTTAAAGACGATAAATCTGATTTCCTCTTTAAAATCGAACCCTGTTACAAAGCTGCAAAAGCTTTTCTTCATGTTGGAAATAAAGCATTTCTGATGTTCGGTATTAAAGTTTTAACTCTGATGTGTCCCTAAATCTATTGAAATGTATGCGTATAATAAGGAAAATTGTATAGATTGAGTTAATAGAACTTATATTTTGAAAATGAATCTATTGATAATAGGTAAATACTTGAAATTTATGTCCGGTCGATTAGTCGCGATGTGTTTTAAAAGGACTTATATTTTTACTGTATATTATAGAAATTATCAACAAAGTAAAAATATTTCTTGAACTTTACTAATTTCCTCTGCAAGCTGCGCATTTTCCCACATTACACCTTCGATAGAAGATAAAGATACACTGGGAAACTAGAGGTCATAATATGTCTTAGGGTACTTACTATAAGGTCAAAAGTCTTGGGGTACTAAGGTCAAAAGTCTTGGGGTACTAAGGTCAAAAGTCTTGGGTACTAAGGTCAAATGTCTTGGGGTACTAAGGTCAAAAGTCTTGGGTACTAAGGTCAAAAGTCTTGGGGTACTAAGGTCAAAAGTCTTGGGGTACTAAGGTCAAAAGTCTTGGGGTACTAAGGTCAAAAGTCTTGGGGTACTAAGGTCAAAAGTCTTGGAGTACTAAGGTCAAATGTCTTAGGGTACTAAGGTCAAAAGTCTTGGGGTACTAAGGTCAAATGTCTTGGGGTACTAAGGTCAAAAGTCTTGGGTACTAAGGTCAAAATTCTTGGGCTAATAAGGTCAAAAGTCTTGGGTACTAAGGTCAAAAGTCTTGGGGTACTAAGGTCAAAAGTCTTGGGTACTAAGGTCAAAAGTCTTGGGTACTAAGGTCAAAAGTCTTGGGTACTAAGGTCAAAAGTCTTGGGGTACTAAGGTCAAAAGTCTTGGGCTAATAAGGTCAAAAGTCTTGGGGTACCAAGGTCAAAAGTCTTGGGGTACTAAGGTCAAAAGTCTTGGGGTACTAAGGTCAAAAGTCTTGGGGTACTAAGGTCAAAAGTCTTGGGGTACTAAGGTCAAAAGTCTTGGGGTACTAAGGTCAAAAGTCTTGGGGTACTAAGGTCAAAAGTCTTGGGGTACTAAGGTCAAAAGTCTTGGGGTACTAAGGTCAAAAGTCTTGGGCTAATAAGGTCAAAAGTCTTGGGTACTAAGGTCAAAAGTCTTGGGGTACTAAGGTCAAAAGTCTTGGGTACTAAGGTCAAAAGTCTTGGGTACTAAGGTCAAAAGTCTTGGGTACTAAGGTCAAAAGTCTTGGGGTACTAAGGTCAAAAGTCTTGGGGTACTAAGGTCAAAAGTCTTGGGTACTAAGGTCAAATGTCTTGGGGTACTAAGGTCAAAAGTCTTGGGTACTAAGGTCAAAAGTCTTGGGGTACTAAGGTCAAAAGTCTTGGGGTACTAAGGTCAAAAGTCTTGGGGTACTAAGGTCAAAAGTCTTGGGGTACTAAGGTCAAAAGTCTTGGAGTACTAAGGTCAAATGTCTTAGGGTACTAAGGTCAAAAGTCTTGGGGTACTAAGGTCAAATGTCTTGGGGTACTAAGGTCAAAAGTCTTGGGTACTAAGGTCAAAATTCTTGGGCTAATAAGGTCAAAAGTCTTGGGTACTAAGGTCAAAAGTCTTGGGGTACTAAGGTCAAAAGTCTTGGGTACTAAGGTCAAAAGTCTTGGGTACTAAGGTCAAAAGTCTTGGGTACTAAGGTCAAAAGTCTTGGGGTACTAAGGTCAAAAGTCTTGGGCTAATAAGGTCAAAAGTCTTGGGGTACCAAGGTCAAAAGTCTTGGGGTACTAAGGTCAAAAGTCTTGGGGTACTAAGGTCAAAAGTCTTGGGGTACTAAGGTCAAAAGTCTTGGGGTACTAAGGTCAAAAGTCTTGGGGTACTAAGGTCAAAAGTCTTGGGGTACTAAGGTCAAAAGTCTTGGGGTACTAAGGTCAAAAGTCTTGGGGTACTAAGGTCAAAAGTCTTGGGGTACTAAGGTCAAAAGTCTTGGGTACTAAGGTCAAAAGTCTTGGGTACTAAGGTCAAAAGTCTTGGGTACTAAGGTCAAAAGTCTTGGGTACTAAGGTCAAAAGTCTTGGGGTACTAAGGTCAAAAGTCTTGGGCTAATAAGGTCAAAAGTCTTGGGGTACCAAGGTCAAAAGTCTTGGGGTACTAAGGTCAAAAGTCTTGGGGTACTAAGGTCAAAAGTCTTGGAGTACTAAGGTCAAATGTCTTAGGGTACTAAGGTCAAAAGTCTTGGGGTACTAAGGTCAAATGTCTTGGGGTACTAAGGTCAAAAGTCTTGGGTACTAAGGTCAAAATTCTTGGGCTAATAAGGTCAAAAGTCTTGGGTACTAAGGTCAAAAGTCTTGGGGTACTAAGGTCAAAAGTCTTGGGTACTAAGGTCAAAAGTCTTGGGTACTAAGGTCAAAAGTCTTGGGTACTAAGGTCAAAAGTCTTGGGGTACTAAGGTCAAAAGTCTTGGGCTAATAAGGTCAAAAGTCTTGGGGTACCAAGGTCAAAAGTCTTGGGGTACTAAGGTCAAAAGTCTTGGGGTACTAAGGTCAAAAGTCTTGGGGTACTAAGGTCAAAAGTCTTGGGGTACTAAGGTCAAAAGTCTTGGGGTACTAAGGTCAAAAGTCTTGGGGTACTAAGGTCAAAAGTCTTGGGGTACTAAGGTCAAAAGTCTTGGGGTACTAAGGTCAAAAGTCTTGGGCTAATAAGGTCAAAAGTCTTGGGGTACTAACTGATCTAAATATTTATTCTCCATCTAGTAAGTTTACAAGTTTATTACATCAATAGTTTAAATATTCTGAACTCTATCATCACTTGTTAGTTAATTAATACCATAAACAGTTTAACTCTGTTTAAGAAAAAATTAAAATATTTCTACATTGCCTCATATTCTCTTGTATGTAATATTTTCTTTATATTCTGTTTATGTAGGTTGCCTTTGGTGCTTCGGTTTAAATGGGCCTTTATGATTACTCATGTTTTTGTATTTCTCTCTTTTACACTATTTCCTTTTTTAACAGATGCACCTTAATTTAAATGAAAGGGACATATTGCTTCAAAAAATAAATAAATAGAGTTGTTGAAACAATTGAAATAGTTTCGAAATTTTGAACCTGGTAAAAATTTAGAGTAAGAGCTAAGTAAAGATCTAAGACCTCTTAGTTGAAGAGCATAACCCTAGCGCCAATTAATGACTATAGTCTTAGTAGTCACATATTATAGCTTTTTATCGAAATTATTACATTTGAACAAATACTGTAGAAAGTTTTGAAGAAGCTTGCTAAAGAAGAAAATTAACTATTTCAAATCAAAGAATTTACCTTTTGATGTGTTCATTCATATTCTTAGAGGTTTTTAAAGTCACAAATCATATTATCAGTAGGTTATGTTCTCACGTATACAATATAGACAGTACTTTATTTATTGTTATTTTTCACCTAGTTATTTAAGACATAAACATTTCTCTGATTACTGACAGACAGCGTGAAAACCCAACAAATAATGTGTGTGTGAACTATTCTATGATGTTTTGAATGAATGTTATGTAATGACTAATGATGTGTAAGGAATAATTAAATTAATACGTATAGTTCTAGAAGAAAAGAAAAAATTATAGTAAATGCAATATTTAATAATTTTGAAAAATACATTCATTCAACACGTAATATAAAAGTATTATGAATCATTTTAAATATTTAGTTTAAGCGATCAAGTGTTCTGATTTTATAAAACAGGTTCTATTTGGTTGAGAAGACAAAACTAAATCGTGTACATTTGTATTCGATTCAATAATATTTTGAACCATTGTGGACTATAAAACACATGATAAAATAATGAAACTAATGTATTTTGCTAAGTAACTTTTAGTCCATTTTACGTTTTTGTAAATATATAATTAAGCAATCTCTACTCCTTTAAAAGATGAGAGATAAAGTAAGTAAACAAAGCAGTGGTTAGTTTTCTTTCATTGTTCTTATCTCTTATCACCTGATATCGCAAATAGGTTCCCAATATAAAGGTAAACAAACAGACTATTTCGTTCCATAGTTAATTCTAGCACGTCAATACATTCTCTCCTGTACTGTAAATCACTTTCAAGATGTTTAAATTATTGTTACTAATTTCCTTATCTGTCTTTATCAGTTCCAGTCAACAGGTGCGTTATTTCCCTTCAATTTCTAGTAACTTCTAAGAAAAGCATTCATTAGCAGGCAGTCAAAATTTCAATTAAAATCAGAATATTTGTCCGATGTACATTATGTTACCTACGATTGGCAGCTATTTTAAATTAATTCTCCAACCTTCATTCCACAGTCTGCTTTACCAAGGGCGGAATCTGTCTCTTTGGAAGTTTACTTCGAGTCACAATGTCCCGACAGCAAAAAGTTCTTCAGAGAACAACTGAGCGCTACCTACCCTGTACTGGGAGACGTCATGGATATCGATCTTTTCCCTTATGGAAAGGCTAATGTATGTCAGGACAATGAGAAATCTGTAAATGTAACAGGTATTTTTTATAACAAAATATTTTAGTGTTGTTTCTTCAACTCAGGATACTTGTTCTATCGATGGTTGCTGCACTTTCACTTGTCAACATGGACCGGAAGAGTGCGAGGGTAACAAAATGCTCGCCTGCGCCAAGAACTTCTATGACAAAGATTCTAATATCCGCTTCAATATTTGTGTGATGAGTAAAATTAACCCTCCAACAGCCGGAGAACAGGTAAAAACACAATCTTTGATTCATTGATAGTATGAAAAACAGTGAAATCTATGAAAAAGTTTTTTTTTCATTTTTGACTCACTCCTTTTATTTGTTACAGTGCGCAACAGAGCTTGGTCTCTCTTTCACCGAGGTACTTGAGTGCTCCCTATCTTGCGTTGGTGATGAATTTCTCCACGATATTGGAGTTGCTACTCATGCTTTGGATAATCCTGCACTGGACTATGTGCCCTGGATGATCAGCAATGGGGTGAGTCTTAAAAAACTCTCTTCAATTTCCTACTGCATCTATTAGAATTATAAACACGGAAAAAAAGAAACATGGAAATGAAAAAGAGTGACTCCACTTTATTACACTCATCTGTAACAAGAAACATATTCTCTTGGAATATTTCATTCCTAAATTACAGATTCTACCTATTTCTTGTTTCCTACCAGACACTGAATATCTAGTATCTAGTTGAATAGTCAATCTAGCTAAATACTCACCTGACAGACTCCGAGTGTTTTACTTCCATTATTCAGTGGGAAAAATAAACCGTAATTTGGAAGTTTTAATATAAGTTAAAAAAAAAATTTAACTAAAATAGGAAGGTGTACCTTTCTTAAACGAATATAATTCTTTTTAAATAAATGATTAAACAATTATCCTAATAAGATGCAGCCGTTACTTATCTAATGCATATTTGACAAAGATTTCGATAAACAGTTTTGACGAATCTTTCATTCTCAATTATTTCTCCATTTAAAGGGGCAGTACAGTCAAGTTTTGTTTTAACAATTTCAATTCCAAACGATTGCTTAGTAAGAATAAAATATTCGTGTAAAATTGTAGTGTTCAATAAAATCAAATAATGGAAATATTTTTAATTTGATATGTAATTGATTTCTTACCAATTGCTCACGGTAGATGGCACCACAATCAGTGGCGCCATCTTGTAAACAAACCAACTGAAAGAAGTTTCTATCTAGATTCTAGATCAAGTGAAGAGATGGCTTTATTTTTAAAACTATGCCTTCTTGTCTACGAATTCACATATTCTTTTCACCATTTTTACGCAAACAAAGCTTGATTACAGCGTACATAAATATATAATGAAAAAACATACTCACGTACATACTAATGAGCGCAAGTTCTTCCGCTAGATGTCGGTAATTTTATAATATACTTTTTATATGAACATTTATTAAATAAACGAGCATTCAAATATTACATAATTAAATATTCTGAATTGATTTAAACCCCATTTTGGCGATTGTTTGATTTTGGCTTTACTATCCCTTTAAGAAGTGAAACATTCGTAATGAAGTTATATTTCTTTAGAAGAGAATCCCATATTTATTGATGATGGCAGCATCCACTTTTTATTAGAGATTTGATAATACATTCGGGCAGAAAAAACTAGAACCAAATCAGTTTTTTCAGTTCCTATATTGGATGTGTTAAGTACTTCATATAATGTATGAATTCAACAAACCTTTGCAAAAAGAAATCAGTTTCTTTCAACTTTGACACACAGAACTTTCTTTAAATTCAATCAAAAATAATTGATATCTGAAAAATGTAAGTGAAATTAATTACATTTATTTTCTTTGTTTCTAGGTTCACACCGATGAGATTCAAAGTCAAGCGGAGTACAACTTAACCTCCTTCGTCTGCAGTGAGTACCAAGGAACGGAACCTACTGCTTGCTCCCCAACAAAAACTTGAATGGAGAAGAAGATTAACTTATTTTAATAAAGAAATTATGAATAATTGAATTAAATTATCATCATTCCTCAGAGAGAAAATGTGGTGGTACCATATTACCAAATGTAGATTAATGATTGAATAATTCAGGTGTCCGATTAATCTTCTATTGTGCCACAAGTTCCCAGTGAGAAAACACCTAGTTAAAAATTGAAAAGTGAGGAAAACACCAAGCGACTATTTAATCATTATTAAGAAATAAAATCATTTGAAAGCAATTTCAAATTTCTATCGGTTTCGAAATTGCTTTCGCAAATTGCAGAAGGTAAATGTTTATTTGTTTAAGTCGGCATTTATTTATTTGCAATCTTGTTATTCGCACAGCTCAAAAAGCAATCAACCAAATAGATTGAAATTAGGTGTGACGATTGGTCAATGTCCAGAAACCATTTTGCTAAGATTTTGAGAACAATCGGGTCAAAGGTCCAGCAAGGCAAAAATCATTTATAACTCATTAACTCAAAAGAATTGGTCAATATCAAGGAACCATTTGGTTAAATTTTGTGAGCGAAAGGTAAAGATCATTTATAACTCAAAAATTTTCAACTAAATTGTCTGAAATATGGTAGGACGAATTGAGCATTATCCAGGAGGTTACTATTCAGTAGTCCGACGCCCCATTTGTCCGACACACCACTAGTCCGACGCCACACTAGGCTGACGCCCCTGTAGTCCGACACTTTTGTAGTTTATTACTAATTTAACATAAAATATATGTATATCGGGGGGCGTGCCGTCCCCCGAGCCCCCTTGCCAGGTCATTAAACAATCATGAAGTGTGCAGTACAACAAACTAGCGGATACAACAAACTACATTAAATGATGAAATCAAGTGAGGGATTGCATCATAAATTAATATTAGAAATAAAGTAAAATAAAAGAGTAATATAAAATTTAAAAAATGAAAGAAATTAAAAATTATTTCATTATTTAGATTAGTTATTAATTGAGTATACCTATTTGATCATATTTTTCATTTTAGTCAAAAAATAAAACGAAAAATAACACAGTAAGATGGAACTGTCGGACTTATGGGGTGTCGGACTTATGGGGCGTCGGACTATTGAGAAGTCCCCATCCAGGACCCAGTTTTTTAGATTTTGGGAGAGATGGGGTAAAAGGTCAAGATCAAGGTCATTTATAACTCATGGCTAATTGGATGGTAATGGTCATTTATTTATAAGCGGCGACGAAGGAATGCGATCTACGAGTGCCCGTCATCTAGTTTAAAGTATTTTAGACAGTATTAACTTATGGATTAATGATCTCTTAAGTAATTCGATAAAGTAATTTGAATTTAATGAATTATTTCTATAATGTTTTATTTGGTATGTTTTGCTTTGGCTATGAATTTCAATGCATATTAATAATTAATTAAAAAATCGCTGTAAGTTTTCAACACTGAGAGTTTTTCGAACACTGGTCCTACCATAACTCTAATGTAAAACAAAGCAATAAAAATGAATGACTATTTCTTTATTTTTACTAATAGTGAAACAAAATTAATTTTAAAACGACAACCTTATATTTTTGTTATTTACGAAGTAATTGCATACATAATATTGCATAGTTATCTTGAAATTTAAATTAATAACTTGTTTAATCATTTTTTTCAGTGCATTTAACAGTGTTGGTCTAGGCTCTACAATTACTATCATCCAATAGGCTTAATGACACACAATATAACTTCACCCGTTTATAGATCGTAAAAACCTACCTATACCAGGGACATCTTAGATCTCAAATTATTGTAATATGGTAACAATGAAAAACACAAACTAGAATTCATTTGAATAGACATGAAAAACTGCTGAAAAAGAGGTCAGAATGGTGATAAAATAATATTAACTGGTATTTCCAAAAGAAGATGGCTTGGAAAAGATTGTATAGATTGTAAAAGATATTTTATTCCAAAGACTTGCATTGATACCAAGTCAAAAAGGAATAGATTAGTTCAATATTATAAAATACTTAAATATGAGTGGATAATATAAAAATGTAGTTAGGAATTAGGCGTTAGCTCTTATTTCTTTATCTATCAATAATGTCTCAGACTGTACATATATAAAGACAGACCTGCTGAGATAACTCAGTTAGAGCAAAAAACTTACTGGTGATACCTCCTGTTAGAAGTAGAGCTCCTATTGACTGCCATGGCGTCCAACCTGCTGTTCCTGTTTTACCTGTCTGTTTTTATCCCACTGAGTCATCAGGTACGAGCAGGGAAGAGAAAACTAATAATTTATTAGTATAAGATTCATTCTATTATCAAAGTTATTTTTGTTAATGTAATACCATCGTAAATAAAGTATCGGAACCGCTGTCAAAAATTACCTGGAATTAGATGATGGTGATGGTGACATTTTTCAAATATAAGAAGAATTAAATATAGTTTGAGATCGTGTTCAACTTTAATTAATTAAACTCTGAAGTTATCAATACTCTTATATGGTGATAGGACAATAGCCACCCGATCAATAGCCATCCTACATATTATTCAGTACTGTGTACATTTTGCCTCTATCTAACCTTAGCAAAGTTAGGGATGGACGTTTGCTAACCTAACCTTTTCTTATGTTAAATACTGAATCGTGTGCTAATATTTACTTTGCGTTAATTAATACTAATCCCTAATTAATACGGAAATTTGAATTTATAGAGGAAATAATTGAATGAAAATTCATGCTGGAATAAACATATGTGTATATATTTTATTATCATTATTAAGATAAGAAGCCTGATAATAATTATTATAGAGTAATTCTCGAGTGGCAATTTTTATACATACTATTCGATCTAATGTACATACACTGTGGTAATATTTAACTGTTGACTTACCAATTACTGGATGCCCTGTTTTTATTAGTTTGAAAGAATTCATTTCAACACCTTGAAAATAAGTTTTTTTTTTTCATTACCACAAATTGAGTTAAAAATAGAATGTTTAAAATGTGCTAAATATTAACAGAGTAACTTTAACTATGCAATCGAAAGCTATGCAAAAATAAAAATTTAACTATAAACTTTCAATATTATTAGATTATTCAGTTTTCAGTCTTCACATAAAATCTCTGCTTATTTTGCTTATTAATTATTACTTAATTTACAACTGTAAATGTATCTATATTCTAAATATTAAAATAATAGTGGTAAAAAAATCTGCTTCGAAACTGTCAAATATTCTATTGTTCCAGTTTAGTCTGGATTACAATGCATACTCTATTTTGGAAAGTAATACCAGTGTTTCTTTCAGTCTATTCTGCCAAAGGCTGACTCTGTTCCTCTGGAAGTTTACTACGAATCTCTGTGTCCCGACAGCATCAACTTCTTCCAAAACCAACTGTCCGTCACATACCCACTGCTAAGTGGCATCATGGATGTCAACCTCTACCCCTACGGATTTGCCTCAGTAATTGAAATAAAGTCTTTAAATCTTATAGTTACAAGCTTACTACTGATTATAATTCTTTTTTGAAGTTCTAATATAAATATCTAACATCAGGACTCTTGCACGGCTGATGGCTGCTGCACTTTCACTTGTCAACATGGACCTGACGAGTGCGAGGGTAACAAAATACTCGCCTGCTCTCAAAAGTTCTACGAGAAGGATTCCTACGTCCGTTTCAGCATCTGTGTGATGAGTGACAGTTACCCTCCAACTGCCGGACAAAAGGTATTACATAACTATTTCAGGTTACGTCTTTCGAATCAAAACGTACACAAGAAACTAACTATATCTGTTAGACATATAGGTTCAGTAAAACTTGAAAATACAGATAAGAATAACGCAATTGAATGATCCAAATTTGTATAGAGTTATATAGGACTACAGAAGGATTACATATTAGTTATTTTTAACCAGTTTCGTAGCTAAGATAAACACACGGCTTTTTTTTATCACAGTGCGCAACAGAACTTGGTCTCCCTTACTCCGATGTACTCACCTGCTCCCAAACTTGCGTTGGTGATGAACTTCTCCACGACATTGGAGTGGCTACAACTGCTTTGGATAATCCCACAATGAACTATGTGCCCTGGATCAATAGCAATGGGGTAAGGCTTTCATTGATAAAATTGTAACTAATTTTCAAGTAATATGCACTTTCCAGTTAGTATTAGTAAAAGTTAGTACATTAGACCTCCTCTATACTGAACTCCTGAATAATGAACCATCCTGTATAGTAGAACCCTTTTTAGTGAACTTATCTTTATAGTGAACATATATAGTTTAGTCTGCCACAAATTACTATAAGTTTTCTATGGATCTCTATATGGTAAATTAGTTCTATTTCATGAAACAGGAGTTCTACCAGTGCAACTTCACTATATTGAAGTCATTTGTAGAGACCCATCCTGAATTTTAGAGTTCCGAGAAATAAAATACCTTGCATAATGAATATATTTTAAAAAGATAGAAAATATTTGGATAGTCTGCCATGAAAAGACCAGTTTTCTATTCATCTCTTATATCGTCTATAGTACAGTAAACTCTCTATAGTGAACTAGTTGGAGTTCACTGTAAAGGACAATGTATTAGTAAAATTGGTCAGGTTTGTTCTATGGATACCCAGGTGAATAATTAGGCACTCAGCTAATTTCATGTCATAAATGCTCTCTTACAAAATAGTTCGGAACATAACATTTATGTGCATAATGTAAATGAATGCTTTTCTCATATTGTTAACAGTAGAAAAAGTATAATAGATTCTGCTGAAAATTCTTTGTTTGGGATACAATTCTAACATGATGACGGGCACTCATAGATCGCATACCTTTGCCACCGCTTATAAATGACCAAATGAGGCAATTTTGTTGAATACTTTTTGAGTTATAAATGACCTTGACCTTGACCAAAATTTATCAAATCGCTCCTGGATATTAATCAATCGTCCCACAAATTTAAGGCATTTGGTTGATAACTTTTTGAAACATTGATTTATAAATGAACTTGACCTTCGCTCCCAAAATTTTACTTTAGGGTTCATGGATATTGACCAATCGCCTCACCAAATTACAAGCAATTTGGTCTAAGACTTTTTGTGTTGTGCGAGTAACAAGATGATAAATAAATAAATGCCGCCTAAAATATAACCTTCCGCAATCTGCGAATGTAATTAGTCAAAAATTGAGAAAATTGTGAGCTGAGACTCATTTTCAAGGATCTTTCCCATTTGACGAACCCCACCAAATTTAATTTTAATCATTTCCTATGTATTACTTAAAGGTCCTCTCCAGGCTCCGGGAAAAAAATGAGTTTATTACATAATATCATAGAACTAAGGTCTACGATCATTATTCTGCAAACCACATACAATTCGGTTCAGTATATATTTTATTATTTGCTTTTAAAGTTTTTTAATACTATGAGAGCAACAATCGAGCGAATCTCAAACCTGACGCTGAGAAAGAAGATTGTACACTCTTTGTTTTGATTTTAAATTTAGATTTTTAAACAAACAATGCGTTTTTAGCCTTTTAAGATATTAATTGTTTCTAAAAGTATATAAACGTTTCAATAATAAGTTTATTCAAATTTAAACCTTAAAACGAATAATAAATAGATATATTAAACCAAATACCTAATTGACAATCAAAACGAATGGTGTACATTCTTCTTCTTCTGACTGAAAATTAGAAAGTCGGAAGTAAAGTAGGTTTTGTATACTTTGGATTTTAAAAATCTTTAAAAGCATATAAAATTAAAAATATGCTACCAAATTTGATGGGGTTTTCAGAAAAATTATAAGAAACATTAGCCTCGTTGATTTAAGCAATAAAAATATTTTCCTGGAGGGGACCTTTAAGGATTAAGAACTTTGAAAAATTCATTGAAATTACTCAAACATCATAGATTTTTTACATGAAACTGTAATGTAGTTTGTTGTATCCGCTAGTGTGTTGTACTAAAGTACTAAACAATAAACACTTCATGATTGATTAATGACCTGGCAGGGGTCTCGGGGGGCAGCACATATATCAAATATTTCCAGTTTCCATGATATTTTCCATTTATTACTTCAATACTGATATATGTGTAATGGGGGGCGTGCCGCCCCACATACTTCCCATCCAGGTTATTAAACAACCATGAAGTGTGCAGTACAACAAACTAGTGGATACAACAAACTACATTACGACTATCTTTGATCAAAATTGGCCAAAAAGCATGAAAACGAGTTTCTTTAAAGTTCTCAATCCTTCAGTAATAGATACGGAATAATTAACTTTAAACCCTCATTTCACAAAAAGTATTAGTTTCTATAAAAAACGGTTATACACACAGAGAAATCGAAGCATATTTTAAAGAAAAACTATCTTCTTTAATTTATTTTCTTTGGTTGAAAGTGTTACTAGAGCTTTAGATTAAAGAAAGTAGCATTCTTTGGATGCATTTTGATGCATATTTCTTTCCTATTAACGTTTTATTTATTTCTCTTAAAGCTTTTTCACTGATGAGTCGAACATTTCTTTGTTACAAATCTGTTCTGTTATTGTCTCAAATCGAAATATTGCTTTGAAATTTTCGCGGGCTTTTCTGAAGTGAGCGTCATATCATTAAGTTCGTTGAAGTGATAAAGGTAGGTTCTCAGGTAGTTGCTCAGTTATGAATCCTTTCGTATATAAATTAGATATTTTCATTTATTTATATAATTATACTGAATTATTAGTTGGCAAAGCATAGTTTTTAGAACTTGGTCAGCAGTTTTCCTTTAATTATAAATGTTAATACAGGTACCTAGGTATTCATAGGTTCACAGTGTCTTGCAACCTATTTACTTGCTATTTCATAGGTGACTTCTTCCTTTCATTACCCTTTAGTAATGAATGAACTAGGCTAACGTAAGTTACGTACAACTTAACTGAAAATCTATCTCACTGGGCCTGAAATAAGTTAGGGAGTTTTATATCCTGGACCCTACCTACTCTTATTGTTTATTTACCTAACCTAAGCTACCTATACCTAATCGCTGTTTGTTCTTATTGTAATGTTTACCTTAACTAGTAGTACTATCAATTATTCAATATATTGTATGTAATGACTTGAGGTTTGTTAACTACCTAACTAGAGTTCAGTTAAGATTGTGGCTCCAGTGTTTCAAAGTGCCAGTCTGCAAAATATGGAACATTTTTCAAAGAGTTTCTGAGGTGAACCTAAACAATATCTTAGGGATATTTTAGAACCATTGAAGAATATCTTTAATTGAATCCTATGTTACCATTAATTTAGCTGAAGGAATTTTTATATACTCAAAATTTCAGAGAGATAATCAGTGATAATTTCTGAATTTTCATCTGAGAGTAACTATCACAAATTTAAATCACCAAAAGTCATATGGTCACATTATTCAGAGCAGGGTAATATATTTCTAAACTTAGTGATAATTTAAAAAAATCTGAAATTTCAATATTTAAGCTCCCAAGTTACCTATAAAAAATAAAATTTTGAATTAAAAATGGGTGGATATGTGTAGAAAGGAAAAAAAAACTATTTACTATTGAATCAATATAAATTAAATTACCTATTGCTCCTAAACTTCTACCTAATAGCTATTTATAAGGCTATTAATGATTTGATAAGATCTAATTTATATTTGAAAATTTGAAGATACCTAATTCTTAGGAATTTCTAAGCCAATCTGTTGAAACTGGTAAAGTGTTCACAATAGCAGAGATTACTTTTTTTGTGTTTATATGATTAATATTGGAATCATCAGCTCCCAAAATCAAAAATCAATGATAATAGTTAAATATCACACTGATGCTGATGCAGAGTAGCTCTCCAGATTTATTTATCCTAACCAAATTATTGGCAATTACTTGGCTAGGATTCTCATACTCTATTAGTTGGGGAAATTGTCACAATTGAGATAGTTATATAACTTATATTTCCTCTTAGTCCTGTGCAGAATATGGGATATTTTAAAAACCTCTTTAACAAATAGTGAAATAATTCATTTGTTTTCAATTTCTTTTAAATTAATTAAGTTGCATGAGTCCTGAAATTTAATGTTTGATGCAGTAAATGTCTTTAAATTATATGAAATGAAGTTAACTTTGTTTAAACCTTTAATTTTTATTTTCAGGTGGAACTTCACTACATTATATCAACAGAAAAAGACTGACCATATTCACACAAGTGGGAGAAAGTGCACTGAACTTTATTCTAAAGTCTTGAAAAGGATAAAAGTTTCTAAGAGGACACAAAAATTTCTGATCAACGTTTCAGGTGTGTTATAGCTACCTATACCTAAGCCAACTTATTCAATACATTAGGATCTATTATTGTATATGATATATGAAACAGTTAATTTAAAGTGATTTTTTTTCTACAGATGATGAATATCAAGTTCATATATTCTGGAGGTATGCTTCACCTATACCTGTAGGAGATCAAGAATAGGGTGAATGTGTGGAGACATACATCTTCAGAATGGGAAGAAGATCTTATGCTTCTGCTGAGTGTAATTTCATTGCTATATTATTTCAATATATTGCATATAAAACTTCATTTATGTTATTTCTTCCCCAATCTATCTACAAAACTATCTTCAAAGAAAGAAATATTTATTGTAAAGCATGTAAGTCTTTAGAAAGAAGAACCAGTTTGTTAGTATAAAAGAAATTATTACTTTTTAATAAATATACATTATATTAGAGTGAAAGAAAGCTCTATTATATGTAAAGAAAATTTATATTATAAATAAAGATACTAATTCATTGGTTTAAATAAATATTACTTTATATTAAATCTTTGATGCATTTATACTAAAGAAAGATACATTTATTGCAAAGAAAACATTTATTCTATTCAATGAAAAGTTTTCTTTATGGAGAAGAAATAAAATATTTCTCCTAAACCACTCCTAGATTTGAAATAAATAACTAATTTTATTTGTTACAAAGAAAATTCTAAAATTTAAATCGTATTTTTTATTTGACTCAAAGAAAAGTAATCTTATATGTTAATAAAAATTTTATTTGTCCCAAAACTAGAACATTTCTTTACCAGAAAGAAAATAAATAATTAATGCATATATAAAGTGACTTTTTTCTTTGGGAGAAAGAAAATTTTTTCTGTGTGTATGATTTACGTATGCTATGGACAAAACGTCATAGGAAAAAATTAATTTAAATTAAATTTGGTGGGGGTAGTCAAATTGGAAAGTATCATTTTCTTATGATTTAATTTGATTTAAACCTATACTCTTACTTTTGAGTGAAAATATATTTTGTGAATAATTATACACCTCAAATGTCCAACTTATTTCATCCTATCTTAAGGTTATTATGCCTCTTGTAATTCAAGAAGATGGCTTATATTCTATTCATGTATTTCAAGATGTATCTACTTTTTTAATAGACGTATCAAAACTTTTTAAATACTAAGCTACTAAACTTTACGTGTATTGAGCTAATAGATTTACATGATATTCTTTCTTCCCCTCTAGGTTCACACTGACGAAATCCAGTCGCAGGCAGAGTTCAACTTGACTTCTTTCGTCTGCAGTGAATACCAGGGAACTAAACCTTCATCTTGCAGTTAACTGAAAGTTATATAATAGATATTTAGATAAAGCTATTTAACACAAATTGAAGATATTTATAGTGAATAATCACTGACAAGAACGCTAGGTATAGTCATTTGCATCAGAGTTTCTTAAGCTTTAGTTAGTTTCTTCAGAGTTACCCACGTAAAATATGTTAATACCTTAGCAAGTATCTTGGAATTGAAAGGATGAATATATGATACTGTTAATAATTCTGTCAATATAATAAATTATACTAATTAGCTATAATTCAATAAATTAAGGACAGAGAATATTGTAGAAAAGTGAGTAACGTAATCAGCTAAATTACTGCTGATAGAAAGCAACAAAAATCTACAATAACTCGTTCCATTACCCTATTTTTTTTTATTATACCTTACTTGCACTAATTAATGAAAAGGAAAAATAATAATTCGAATGACTAGAATTATATTGTCAATTTATCTCAATTATATTTGAAAATAGTTTTTCCAAATATCTAGCTAATATATATGAGGGATTTCCTCATAAATGATAGATAGTTATTTCTAAATGTATATAATTAACATTAACTCTTTTTGTTGCAATAAAACTCTCATTAATGTACTTACCCGGGGAATGTGGGTGTTAAAAGGTAAGTCATATGATTGGACCTAAATGTTATCACCCATTTCCCGAGTACTGTGAGTGTCCCAGTACCTCTAGTACAATTTAACACTATTAATGCATTTCCCTATTGCACTATAAATTATTATTTCGCATGAAAATTCAAAATTACTGATTTCGTTTTAATAAATTGAAATTTAATTTTCGTGGTGTCTCACAGTTATTCCTATCCCAAAAAAATTATAAAAAAAACCTCTAGTCTCATACGGTGAAACTTTCAAATAAAAAAAAAAGATACACCACAATTGATAAATTGAAAATACGATTCTGAAGAATTGTTTAAAAATGAATTAAAATTTAGAAACATTGAACAATTGAACAGCTTCATTTTAATATTGAACGAATTTAACAATTGATAATGAAACATTAATATATGAGTAGGGAAAACAACAGTTTTAATTTTGCAACTCGCTAGACACCAATAAAACCTTTGGATGCAAAAACCCTAAACTGATGGCAACACTCCTAACTCTGACTAGGTGAAGTGACTTCCAGCCACAGAAATTAGGATAAGTACATTCAGTGTCTAGCAGTCGCAGTTAGTACTAACCATCTCATCTTTCTAGTTTGGATAAACTAAAAACCTTCATTATTTCAAGATGTCTCTGGTAAGTAACTCTTATAGTTTTAATAGGAAAAATCAGTCTTTTGGTTATATTGAATTATTAGATTTAAATTGTATAAAGTGTTAAACCTTTGCCATTCAAGGGATTCTATTGACAACGATTTACTTAACTCTTTAATTTAAAGTAACTGCATTCATAACCAATATCTTAATTGAATCGGGGTTATGCATTTTTTTTTTTTTTTGGAAAAAAATCATGTATAGCGTGCTTAAATTATTGTTCGCCTCCTATCTTGCAGTTCTAAAAGAAGTCTGTCTAAAATTAAAAAATTTAATAATCTAGTCCTAAATTGGATTGTAAATTTGTTTTGGAAACTTGTGAGTAGTATTAATAAACAAAGATTAAAGTTTCAGCGTTTTGAATCTTCCTGCCTTTATGAATGCTTTAATGTAATTTCTTAAATTGAACTGTTGTATTCCTCAGTGTGAGAATTTGGTTCTAATGCGGCAGTTCTTCTGAATGTTAATATTATATCATTTATTAGATATTTCAAGTCTTTCAAACCAACTCTCTATACTTTCTTTCTACAGAATGTTTTTGCTGTGCTGTCCCTGGTTGTGGTAGGGGCTCTGCTAACCTCTGGTCAGTCTCTCCAGCCTCCCAGAGTGACTGATCTTCCCCAGTATGAAGCGCATTCTTTCCCTGTTCCAGAACCTCAACGGACCATTACCATCACTAATGAGGTAAGAGAACTTTGATACAAATCTTCCATGACTTCATTTGCTGATGCATCCCAGTGCATGTTTCCAAGTTAAGCTGTTATTTAAATGTCCATTTTATTCTTTCAGGTAACTAAAACTCATACCCTGAGAGTTCCTTCTACCTCCGATGTTTGGGTTACCGAAGTGAAGGTCATCCCCGTGACTGTTACTGTTCAGAGCACCATTCACAGCTACCAGCCACAGACTGCTAACACTGTCACTTCTTTCGTCAGGTAATGAGAACAAGGGTCTGATTGAGGTAGAAGTAGATATTCCTATCAAATTCTTTAAGTAATTTTATTGTATGTAGAGCTGTGACAAATTTACTGTTCTAATTTGACATTTCGATCTTTGTGTGAGAACCAATTAATTTTTAACAACGTGAAGCCACAGAAATTTGTATTATAAATTTGCAAACCCTACTTCTAGAGTGACCAACACCAAGATGAGTATGGAGACCAGAGAAGCCGAAATCTACCCTGTCAAGACCTTGGTGTCTGTCTTCACTAGATTCGTTACAGAGACTTCAACTGTTGAGCTCTGGCAGCCAATTGTTCATATGGCTACTAGCTACGATGTAAGTAAACTAACTTTTACTCTCGCTGTGAAAATTTTTAACACCTAGGATGTTGTTAATAGTAATTTTTAAGTCATTTTAGTGTTAAATTCTGAAATTATAATTCATAGTTATGTTTTATATTGGTGCATCTAAAGTGGCAAAAATTTCATTCTAAACCACTTATTAATAATTTGAATTTAACATGGTCAATCGTTTCATCACTGATGCAACTTCTTTCAGATCATGACTGTGCCAGTTGTTGAAAGTCAGACCCTTCTGCAACGTCTGTTCACTACCACAACCATCACTGACGTCGTCGACATCACCTCTACCGTCAGAAGAAGGTAGATTTTGCGAAATCTGTTTTCTCTATCTACCTGATGTAAAAGTTGTTCTGAAGGATTTCGGCTTCAGCTCAGGATTTAGTATTGTTTTTAAAGTTCGTAAATACTGCAAAATTTTGTTGAAGGATATAAATTTATTTAGTAAATATTTGTTTTACTCTAGTTTCATTTTGTGATTCCTTTATGTTTGTAATAGGTTTAGTTTACTTGGTTTTAACTTTCAGTTTAGAATTACTGGATTCAGAACTTTCTTGTTTGCCCTGTAAACCTAAGTTACGTTCTGGAAGTAGCTCTATTCTACTGATTGGTATCACATTAAAGCTTCTGCATCCATAAATTAAGCTCGTTATTGATGCTTACCAACCTTTCACTGAACACTAGATTCAGCTATCTCTGAGATGAGATCTTTCAACAAAACTTTTCTATGGTTTATCGAACAATTTGTACTTAGAATAAATAACTTTTTACTTTGACGTTAGTTTGAACCACAGCTCTGTCCAGTCTGAACTTCAATAAACAGAAGTTTCTTCTATACTAGTCGCAAGGTTGGTTCGTATAAAATAAATGTAATTTAAACTGTAGTATCAAGCTACCTCTGATTGAAAGTACTTGGAAAAACTGATGATAAATGAGATTTTAAAACTTATCTCCTCAGCATCTGGCAAAGATGAAGGTGCTCATGGTGATACACGAGCAGGGTAATATTATCTTTGAAATAATCTTTATACTCTCCAATATTTTATAAATTTTGTTCTGAAACCTGTCTGCATACTGAAGTTTCGTATTCTTTTTGTGCTCAGATTTTCTTTGTATGATGCTGTAATTAAATGGAGATGCAGGGTTGTGACGTGGCATTAAATGCATGGTGCATGCATGCCACAAGCGCTTTTCTTTAACTGGCTATATGCATGCATTTTCTTTTTAATCTCTTGCTGCATATTTTTCTAGACTTATTTGTAGGGATGTGACATTGTGCATATTGCATATATGCAGTCCTCTGCTTAAATTTAAGAGCATATAATATGCACGTGTGCATATATGCTAAAAGAGAAATATGCACTTCCTGGTCAATTTCTAACATTTAAATGTCTAATCTATGCAGTTTTCTTCTGGACTCTTTCATAGAAAACTATTGTAACTGTGGACCCAAATAAATTTTATCAAACTAATTATTCATTTTTAAAAAAGTTGTAGGTGGAATATTGAAACTACAAATGAATTTATAAATATGACCCTTTGTTTAGTAAATACTAGTAATTTGATAAATAGGGATGTGACAATATGCAGCATACAATATGCATAATTTTTGACGCGATATGCAGCATATTATATGCCTATTTCTGCATATAATATGCAAAAAGCCAATGTGAATATATATGCAGAACCAAAATGCATATTGGATATGCATATTATTATGGTGCGTTCTCGTGCTGAAGAACTCGAAGGACGTCCCTCAGTTCTACAAGAACCAACCGTTCCCGTGACGAAGAACGTTCGTCAAGTTCGTGGAACTCGACGACACGGTAGATAGTACGTCGAGCTGTCCCTCTTGGCAGCCGTGACGTCATAAACGTAAACAAACAAATGAAATGGGCGGGAGAAACTCTTTCTTATTTGTAAATTAATAAAATTGATAATTGTCATAATACTACATGTTTTGAGATTTATTGATAATAAACTCAACTGTTTAAACCCACCAAACCAAATTAGTTATTATTAATATCCCAAATTAACTAGTGATATTAATTCCTAAACCACGGAATCGTACACATTGAAGTGGTTGCACGGGAACGCTAATCGAGGGACCGTACTTCGTACCTTGATGGAACGTTCTTCGAGTTCTTCAGCACAGGAACGCACCATTAGGGTTGACTTTGCATATCTTGCTTATTTGTGAAAAAATGCATATGCATGTAGAAAAAGCATATGCAAATAGAAATTCCATATGCAAATGGAAAGTGCACATGCATTTTTTATTTGCATATGGAATTTCTATTTAATATACATATAAAAAGTGTTTATTAAAATAAATTGATTAATAGGGTTGTGACATTGCATATTTTGCATATGCTTTTCTAAAACTCGTATGCTTATTTGTTTCGCATATTCATTTATCAACATGCATATGCAATTATTAATATGCATATGCATTTACCAATATGCATATGCATTTGCCAATTTGCATATGCATTTATAAGCATGCATACATATACTTTTATCAATATGCCAATCCTGAAACTGTCTGTGACGAAAGGAAGAGAAGGGGGTGGCGTCCCTTGGGCCCAGAACTGTTTTAATTTGGATTATGGATTGTTTTTTTTTTCCATTTTTATTATATTTAACATTTTTTAACGCTTCTTGCTGTTTTAGAGGATGGTTATGCTCTTCAACTACGAGGTCTTTGATTTTTGGGTTTGGTAGGCTCGTAGGGTTCATTTTCTATCACCTCTTCATTTTCCTCTTCCATCCGTAAGTGCAGCCACCGTTGTTTTGTGTCCCTTTTCGTCACTGCATTTACAGGAACAAGTATTCCCGTACATTTTGTGAATTGGTATCAAAATTTGTAATTATTTTTGCGATCGACATTGAAGTGCGGGAGGACGAGGTTTTGATACTTAGGGGTTACTAGTAACTACAACTGTATTACCTGTATTCCCAGGAGACCCCACCTTCTCGTGGTGATACTGTTATGTATAGGGTTGTGACTTTGCATATCTTGCATATTGGTGAAAAAATGCATATGTATATAAGAAAAGCATATGCAAATCTTAAAATGCATATGCAAATCTTGAAATGCATATGCAAATAAAAATTCAATATGCAAATAGAAAATGCATATGCATTTTTTATTTTGCATATGCATTTTCTATTTGCACATGGAATTTCTATTTTATATACATATAAAAAGTGCTTATTAAAATAAATTGGTTAACGATGTTCAAATGATAAACTTCTACATAAATAAATGATAAACATCAGGCGAATGAATAAGAGCTAGATATTTATTCTACTTCAAAAATTTTAATATTATAGAAATTAGGTTATAACGAGGTGGGAACTTGGTTGAACTCTGCTTCTAAATATTCCAGATAATTATTAGAGAGAACTTCAAAAACTTCTACAGAGCATAGAAATAATGAAAATATATCTTGCGTTCATAGATTCAACATTCTCAGTAATTCCAGCAACAATAAAGAAAATTGAGGCGCGAGGCAGGTCAATCTCAAAAGTGATCACTAGGGTTGTGACAATATTCTTTATGAAAATTAGGCTTTTATGCTTTAAGCTTGAGAAAAAGGCTTATGCTTTATATATATGCATTTTATGCCTTAAAAATATATATTTATGCTTAAAATATACTTTTTATGCGTTCAGGTTAGCGTTATATGCTCAACGATATGCGTTCAGGTTAGCTTTATATGTTCTAATTTCTTTGAAATAAGGCCAATTGTAATTGGAAGTTTTCATTGATGGTATATTTCGTTAATTAAACCAAAAACAAAATAAAAATAACTAATTTACTATCTTAATTTTTTTTTGGTGTAAATAAATGAAATATATATTACTATATAATATAGAATAGTTACACCTCTTTCTAATTTGTATAGAACTTTTCTAATCAAAGAAAACGTGGAGGAATAGGTTGACAAAGAAAAAATTACTGAAAAAAACAATAAGTTAAGTGTTGGTTTTAAATTGTATTACCTCTGAATATAATCAATGTTTTCATTCATTCGCTGTACTTAACTGAAATACGTTTAATTTTTTTCCATTAAAATTATTTTCTGCATATATTTTGTATATGCGTTTTATAAATGCATATATTTTGCATATGCGTTTTATAAAATGCATATGCATTTTATGAAACGCATATTTCAAGCGAATATGCACTAAATTTTTATGTGCATACACTGCAAAATATGCAGTGCATATTGTCTCCACCCTAGTTGTGTACCATTTATTTTTGTATTTCTTTAGAGCAACAAATATATAATTATTGTCATTGATTGTTCTTCTGTGGTATAACTAACGGGGCTCCCCCCTATATTCTAGGGGTATTTTTCACTTTTTATATTTGTCATAATATCCTATATTAAATGTTTTTGTATATCTTTTTTCAAATTTGCACAATTTTGTGCAAGGGACCCATCCTTTTGTTACTAATAATGACTGTAAGAGTGAGAGAGGAGAATGATTCTCCAATTTCTTCCCTAAATTCTACACCTACCAAAAAGCTTGGTAAAAAGATAAAGTTATTCAACTCAATAGATATGGAAGAAGATGAAACACCCACTTATCTGGAGACTCTGAAAACCATTTCTGAGCTATTGAAATCAGTACAACCTGAACACTCCACACATGCAAATGAAAATGCAAGTGACCTTCAAGCCGTTTGCAGTGATCTACGTCAACTACTGAACAAGATACCACCTGAAAACAATAACACAAGAGAAAAAAAGAAAAAGAAAACCTACGTACCCTTTATGACTGAACCATCCCAAAACGATCAAATTTCGTTCTATGAAGTAACTTTCGAAGGCGATCTAAAAAGATCGGTAAATCCCTTCAAACTACAAGAAGAAATCCTTGAAACTATAGCAGAACTTCCAAAAAGACTTTTCAGCATCAACAGAAATAAGATAATTATAGAAGTTTCTCCTAAAGAATGTTCGAAAGCAGTAACAACAATAGTTGAAATTGATGGTGTTCCATGCAAGATAGCACCATATGCACCATTTAACACTCTCCGAGGTTTGATATACGTCAAATATATAGACTTCAGAGTAGAAAATACTCTGAAATACTCTCTCAGCTTGGCTTGCAGAGAACTACAACACAACAAATGTATCACTAGCACCTTTCATTAAACCTCGTGACAACCAGACAACCGCCCTAATAGTCACATTTAATGAAAGCTCGCTTCCCTACAGTATCTACATACCTGGTGAAGAAACTGACACTAAAGTGTACCCTTACACCAACAAACCCATGCTTTGCTCCAAATGTCAAAATTACGGACATACTGCTACCCGTTGCCGATCAAATACAATTATTTGCAAGAAATGCTCTCTACCAGGACATAACAAACAAGAATGTGAAACCAACAGTGAGCCAAAGTGCCATCACTGCCAAGGCCCTCACGAATCTGGTTCACGAACGTGTTCACGATTCATTCGAGAAGCAAGTCTCCTCGACATACAAAACAAAATGAAGGTGAGCTTGAGAAGAGCCATCCAAATGGAAAAAGGTGAAAACACCACAACAACTCACCATCAAGAACAATACCTGGACTTGGTAGAGATGAAAATGTCTGAATCTGACAAAAAGTCTACCTCCCCATGGCTACTTGACCGACAAATGACAGAAATTGCAGGCAAAGCAGGACGAATCAGATCCCTCAATTCAGAAACCTTCCATATTGAAACGAACTCAAAATCCCAAACTGAAAAACTCATGACCATCACCCAAATAAATGGAAAACCAGTAAATATAGTGCAAAGTTCTAAATTCAATTCACCCAAGGGATTAGCATACATATACGACTATGATCTATCCAACTTCGATACATACAAGAAAAACCTGATTGAAACCCTCCCCATCAAAGACGTAGTCATTGCCAGCTGGATAAAACCTAGAAACACGAGAGCAATTCCTTTATTGTTCAGTTTCACCAAACCTGACACACCCCTATTCCTAAACATCATTGGAGAGCAAGCCCTTACAAGAGTATTTGAATATAAAAACAAACCAATGTTATGTAGGCAATGCCTAGAATATGGTCATACCAAAAATAGATGAAGAAACCAACTCAGATGCACAAAATGTACTGCTATCGACCATCTTTCAGATAACTGTGATAGTAACCAACCAACATGTTACCATTGCAAAGGAAGCCACTACAGTGGTACAAAACAATGCAAAGTACAGCAATATGAACAAGAAATTACTGCTATTCAAGGCAAAAATAGAATATCTCGAAACCAAGCTAAATTCCTTTTTCTCCAAAACAACCCTACTTTCATGACCACAAATTATGCAGAGACTGCCAACAACACAAGATCTCCCTCAGATGAAGTACCAATAGTCCAACCAACAGCCAAACAATTTCCAATAGTTCAACCAACAGCCAAACAAGTTCCAATAGTTCAACCAACAGCCAAACAAGTTCCAATAGTCCAACCAACAGAAAAACAATTTCCAATAGTCCAACCAACAGCCAAACAAGTTCCAATAGTCCAACCAACAGAAAAACAAGTACCAAAAATAATTCCAAACACTGATGCTGGACCCAGTCACTCTTCAGATGCCTCACACAGCAACAGATTTACAATTGATACACCAAGCAGCATGATTGAAGATGACTACACATCCACTAAGAGAATATATGATGAAATTACCGGCACTCAGGAAGCAACTCACGATGGTACTGCTTATGAAAGCAACCAGTATTCAAAGCAACCAGTACCCAACCAAGGTCACCGCATAAGTCAAGAAAAAACAGAGAAAGGAATAATAACTACAGATCACCCAAAGAAGACAAACAATATTCAAAATCTGAAACACCACATAAAAGTAAGGGAAATCACACAGAGAGATCTCGATCTAGGCACAGGAGAAGTAAATGAACCAATCTAAATAAAACAAACTAAACCTAATCAACTCTTCTAGAACAGCACTCATGGAGACAATACTTCAATGGAACGCTCGAGGCATCAAATCAGCCAAACATGATCTAATTAAGCTAGTAGAGAACAACAAACCTTCAGCAATATCCATACAAGAGACCTTCCTAGGGAACGATATAATGATCAAAATCCCAGGATATATAGGAATATGTAAACAAGGCCACTACAACCACCGCTTTCACGGAGGAGTCGCTATATACATACACGCATCATGCCCATATGAAACAGTAAACATCATTAGTGATCACCAAATTGTAGCTGCAAAAATTACAATTGGACAAAACCTAACCATGACCATAGCATCTATATATCTACCAAGTAGAGAGAAAGTTACCATCCAGTCTCTCAATAATATTATAAACCAGATTCCTACCCCATTCATTCTGCTAGGTGACTTCAATGGTCACCACGAATCCTGGGGAACTCATCCATCTGACCAAAGAGGAAGAATAATAGTCCAGGCAATTAATAACAAACAACTCAACTGTCTGAATGACGGAACAGCAACACACGACTCAGGATCAGCAATAGACTTGACCATCTGCAGCCCGAACCTATCACCTCTTATTGATTGGCATGTGTTGCCATCCATGCTATCCAGCGATCATCACCCAATACTTTCTACCATCACTCCAACTACTACTAACAATGATCAAGCTACTGAAAATACAATTTCAAAAAAGCCAATTGGGATAATTATGAAGCAGACACAATATGGCAGGACTTACCAAACCCAAACAACTTTGCAAACTGTGAAACTCTCCTACAAGATCTCTACTTTAGACTATATAAGGCTGCTGATCACCACATCCCTAAAACAATCCACAAAAGATTCTATCCAAAGTCATACTGGAACACTGAATGTACCAGATTATGGAGAGAGCGCGAGAAATTGTACAGAACTTATAAAAGAAATAATACCATAGCCAACAAAATAGCTTGGAAACGAATGAGAGCCCAAACCAAAAAGTACATCAGAGAATCTAAACAAAAAGAATTTCAAGAATACCTGAGCTCTATGAAATATAACACACCAATGTCCCAAATCTATACCAAACTTAGAGCACTAAGAGGCAGACCATCTCGCCCAATCCATATGCTGAAAGAACAAAACAGATCTTATACGACCTGCTCAGAGATTGCCAACAAACTTGCATCATCATTTGCATCCATATCAAGCTACAATGATGACTCTCCATTCCAACGCATTAGAATAACTGAAGAATCAATAGATCTTGATTTCCATACAAACCACGAAGAAGAATATAACTTGCCCTTCACTAAAGTAGAACTTCAATATGCCTTATCGTCAACTAACAATACATCACCAGGACCAGACAAAGTACATTATCTTATGTTAAAGAATCTTCCTGAACAAGGACTTAATCATCTACTGAAATTATTTAATAGATTTTGGAACGCTCTCTACTATCCCCCTCAGTGGCGTCAATCCATCATTATACCAATTCATAAACCTGGAAAAGATCCTTCCGATCCCAAAAGCTACCGACCAATTGCCGTAACAAGCTGTTTAGGCAAGCTATTCGAAAAATTAATTAATAGAAGACTAGTCGAATATTTTGAAAATCATAAATTACTCTCCAACTACCAATGTGGTTTTAGAAGAAACAGAGCCATTGTAGACCATCTGGTTAGACTTGACTCTTATATCCGCAATTCATTCGCAAGAGATAAAATAGCAGTAGGAGTCTTTTTCGACCTGCAGAAAGCCTACGACACAACATGGAGATACGGAATAATGAGAGACATTCACAGGCACGGCCTTAGAGGCACCCTCCCTCTATTCATTCAAGAATTCCTCAGAGAAAGTAGATTCCAAGAGTTGGCTCTTCCAAATCTGATGAAAAGATGCAAATAGCTGGCATTCCGCAGGGATGCATACTCTCTGTAACCCTGTTTGCAATTAAGATCAACTCGTTATCTTCCATTATACCCTCTCATATCCATCATTCCCTTTTTGTGGATGATATCCAAATAGCATATTCAGACTACTCCATGCAAAGCATCATACAAAACCTGCAACCAGTTATCAACAAAATAGCCCTCTGGGCAACAGCTAATGGCTTCACCTTCTCCCCTGCAAAAACCCATAGCATAATTTTCCACCCAAAACCAGACTTCCCACAGCTTCCTACTCTACAACTCAATGGAGTACAAATTGAAGTAGAGAAAACTGTTAAGTTCCTGGGGTTAACCTGGGACTCTCAACTAACATGGAAACAGCACATTGATAACCTAATCACCTCTTGTAACAAACCGCTCAATCTTCTTCAAACATTGTCCTCTCTCAAATGGGGAGCAGACCAGTTCATAATGCTACACACATACAAACTCATCATCAGACCGAAACTAGACTATGGTTGTGTAGTCTACGGTTCCGCTAATATCTCTTCACTAAATAAAATAGAATCAATCCAAAATGAAGCCCTACGCATCTGTCTGGGAGCTTTTCGCTCCTCTCCAGTGGAAAGCCTTCGCATACTCTCCAACCAACCATCTCTAACAAACAGAAGAGACGACTTACTATGCCGCTACTTCATCAAGAGCAAATGCTTTATTTCAAACCCAGTCCATAACAACCTGCACAACAATAACCTACTGCGTTTCATGCTCAATAGCCAACAATCCAATAAAGCCATCATCTCCCGAACGCACAATGCTGTCAATGAACTTCAAATTGTGACACAACCAGTATTACCATACAAAACTCCCCAAGCCTACTCATGGACACTACTCAGACCCAAAATAGATACAGAACTCGTTAGTCCAATAAGCAAATCTATCCAAAACTTTAACCCAATTTTTCGAAACCATGTAGATGAGAAGTATCCAAATTACCACCACATCTACACGGTTGGTTCGAAGGATCACCAAGGAGTTGGCAGTGCAGCCATTTTTGGACATAGATCTCTCCTTGCAACCCCTCCCCAAATAGCTTCAATTTATACTGCAGAACTCCACGCACTCAAACTTGCCACCAATCTAATAGCTGTAAATCTAATCACTACTCCAACAGATAAAAACTACCTGATATGCACAGACTCTCTTAGTGCAGTCCTAGCCATCCAGAACCTAGAACCAAAAAATGCCCTTTTATACTAACTCCAACTTCTATTCAATAATCTGCTCAACAACAACCTCAACATCACAATAATATGGATACCTGGACATAGCAATATCCCAGGCAATAATATAGCAGACAAAAAAGCGAAAGAAGCATCCAGAAAACCAGCTGAACTAATCCTCTGTCCATACACAGACTGGACACAAGAAATCATGAAAAAAGTTGTGAACCGCTGGAAAGAACACTGGATGACAGTGAATACCCACCTCAGACAAATAAAGCCAGAACCAGGCAAATGGAAAGAATTGAAACTACCGAGAAAGCAAGGTGTAATAATCAATAGACTTCGAATAGGACACACAAACCTCACCCACAGCCATCTCATGGATAATACAGTTGCAATAGGAACTCCCATGCCCATTTTGCAATAACGAAGCACTGAGCATCAAACACATCTTTGAAAATTGCACAGAACTCTTAGAACAAAGAGAAACTCATCTGGAACAAAGACCCAACCAACCATTAACCATAGCTGTGTTGAATAACCATATCAAAACAGAGAATATTTTCAACTTTCTTGATTCCATAGATATCATCAATAATATCTAACCATCAGATATATCACAATTTCACCTCTCACATTCTCCTCCCTCTCTCACCCTTTGCGGAACCCAAAATTGTTAATATGTTAGAATGATAAAACTGTTAAATTGTAACATGACCACAGAAATGGAGTCTCTCTGATGTGGTCCAGTGTTTTGTAATAAAAATTAAAAAAACTGCATTTACTGAGTAGCTTTAACTGATTCTGCATCCATGAGCATTGTCACCGACAGTAATAAGTGACTTTGTTCCATATAGAACCACTTTCCTTTCTGACTGCTTCTTCTAGTCCTTTGTATTTAATTTCCTTTTGACGTCAGCGATATGGCCTTTGGTTCCGAAGCAGACATTAAACCCCTACTAAATTAATTATTAATATGAATTTGCAAATATTATGAATTATTATGCATTTAATAGTAATGTTCCAAATTTAAAATGTCAAGTATTTCAAAAGACTTAAGTGTTTCAGAGAAAGACACATTATATTGTTGGCACTATAGGATACTATATTAGTGAAGTGAATTTTCATGGCTACCAGTTATTTGAGAATAGAAACTAGGTATATAATCACTAGGGTTGAGACAATATGCACTGCATATTATGCAGTGTATGCACATAAAAATTTAGTGCATATTCGCTTGAAATATGCGTTTCATAAAATGCATATGCTTTTATAAAACGCATATGCAAAATATATGCAGAAAATAATTTTAATTAAAAAAATTAAACGTATTTCAGTTAAGTAGACATTCTAGATTTCCATCTATTCCTCGAAATAGGCTGTTACTAAGAAGCACATGTATTTTTCACCAAATATTTTTTTATTAATTGTAAAAATAATAAAACACTGAGATGTAGAATGAAAGTTAATATCTTTAAATTGTAAATTTTAATATATTCAAACACTTCTTATAAAGCATGCCTCTAAGTACATTAACAAGTCATAAATATGAAGTATCTTTTATACAGGTAAAGCTCGTACAGCGCATGATCTTTAAACGGTCACCCACTAAAAAAGATCAAAATTATCCGTTCTTCTGACCATGCAAATCCTACAATGGCCCCTCAAATAATATTATTTATAATTTAACAAATATTTTATTAGTTTACCTAGTATCTAGTCAAACATTGATTATATTCAGAGGTAATACAATTTAAAACCAACACTTAACTTATTGTTTTTTCAGTAATTTTATCTTGTCAACCTTTTCCTCCACGTTTTCTTTGATTAGAAAAGTTCTATAGAAATTAAAAAGAGGTGTAACTATTCTATATTATATAGTAATATATTTTTCATTTATTTAAACCAAAAAAAATTAAGATAGTAAGTTAGTTATTTTTATTTTATTTTTGGTTTAATTAACGAAATATACCATCAATGAAAACTCCCAATTACAATTGGCCTTATTTCAAAGAAATTAGAACATATAAAGCTAACCTGAACGCACATAACGCTAATCTGCAATAATGTTTGTACTTTGTAGCATCTCCTAATTATATACGAAAATACGAAGGCACAGTCTTAAAATCGAACGAACAATATGGGCACATTATTACGGAATCAAATTCTGTTGATAAAATGTGTTTTCTATTGATAAATAATTTAATTAATTTTGTGTTTTATCAAAATCATACTTTAATAACCTAAATTACTGATATTTTATTCGGCGGGGAAAAGTCCTGGCGGGGAATAGTCCGGCGGGGAAAAGTCCTACTGCCATACTGACCACCTGTGTCTATAATCTATTACTATTATTATCCTATTCTTTATTTACATTACTGTGAGTGTTACTTTTAGCTTTACGGCGCCATATAATTAACCATATTCTCTAATTTTCGAACAAAAATTTAAAATCATATTCATTAGGTAAACTAAATGATAGAACACCTAAAGGCATATAACAAATAAATTAGGGGGTTTGTTCAACCTCCCACCAGATATAAACGGTTCTAGGAATTTTCGCCGTGTGAAAATTCGCCGTCGGAATTTTTGCCGTGGGAATTTTCGTCGTAGGAAAATTCGCCGTTAGGAATATTCGCCGTGAAGAAGAAATTATAGATGACATAACTATTCAAATACCTATAAGTATTCACAAAAAATATTGATAGTTTTTAAGTAAACAAATTTGTTAAATAACTAATATAAGAATTTATAATTGTAAATATTAATTGTAGGTAATTATGTAATATTGTATATCTGATGAAACTATGATGCTAAAAATTTCTGTTATCTGTTCATATATGCAATTTATATTTTAATCAGTAATCGTATAATTTTGTGTCACGTGAGGTCACTGTTTAATATTTGAAGTGTTTTGACTGGTTGACTAAATAGTCGAAGCTAATTTTCTTTGTTAAAAAAATGTTCAGAAAAGATGAATAAGATCACTAGTGATGCTAATCCTAGTCGTTTTACGTCACTTCCTCTTAAATGTGTTAAGTGTTCCTGTGTGTTTAATATTGAGAATTTAAGATAAAGCTTTTCTAATTAATGTACTATTCCGAGTTATTGATGGTTTCATACCTACCTAATTTTTTTTTTTTTTTTTATTCGGAATTACATTGTACGGTTAACCACTTGAAATCTGAATTATTGTGCATGTCACAAATAAATCAAGGTAGTACACTGATAAGAATGCTACATTTAAAATATCTCTCTTGTGAGTGTATGTGATCTCTCTAAACCAAAATTCTATTCTTTTCTATTTTAGATCCATAAAAATATTCGTTGCTGAGATTCTAACGTAATATGAGGAATAAATAGGAATATAATATAGTCATATATTAATATTTATATTATTTCTATATAGTTATTAACATACATAGAAATAAATATATTCAGTTACATTATTATTTAAAAATTATTTAAATATTACTCACGGTGAATCTTCCTAACGGCGAATTTCCACGGCGAATTCTCCGCTCACCGCGTTTTTGGTCTGTGTTTTAAGATATTAATTGTTTCCTAAAGTATGTAAACGTTTCTATAATAAGTTTATTCGATTTTATACTTTACACGAATATTAAATAGAATTATTAAACCTAATACCTAGTTGACAATCAAACAAATGGTGTCATTCTTCTTCTTTAGACTGAAAATTAGAAAGTCGAAAGTAAAATAGGTTTTATAGAGTTTGGATTAAAAAAAATTTAGAAGAATATAAAATTAAAAATATGCTTTCAAATTTATGCGGTTTGCAGTTAAATGATAAGAAACATTAGCCTCGTTGATTTAAGCAATAAAAAAATTTGCTTGGAGGGGACCTTCAATGCAAATTTTGTCATTGTTTTAATCAATGAGACTAATTGTTTTTATCATTTTGCTGCAATCGTCTTAAAATGTGACAGCATGCATTCAATGTTGAATGTTTTTTAAAGATTTATAAAATCAAAACTCTATAATAGCAGTACGTTTTACTTCCGACTTGCAAATTTTCAGTCAAAGAAAAAGAATCAACACCATTTCTTTCTATGTCATCTAAGTAATAATTTAATATTAAGTATTCTTGTATAAGTAAAAAAAATAGACATAATTTTTAATAAACGTTTAACATTAAATACTTCAAAGAACAATTTAAATCATAAATGAAATCTGCACAATCAGTGTTTGTTTATAATTCCACTTTGAAATTTAAAAAAAGAGTGCACAGTGTTTTTCTTCCGCGTCAGATTAGTGTTTCGTACAATTTTTACAAAAGCCGTATTAAAAAAAATCAAACACATTAAAAATATATACTTAAACCAAATTGTATGCAGTTTTCAGATCAATGATCCTACTAGACCTTAGCTCGATAATAATATGTAATAATCAATTTATTCTGGAACCAGGAGAGAAATTTTATATTGTAGATTATTTTCCCATGAATAGCTTTCAAACTTTCTGCATATCCCCAAATTGAATGTTTAAACATCGAAATCAGTCTCAAAAGAATCCGGGAAATAAGATTATCTCCTAACTCTGACTAGGTGAAGTGACTTCCAGCCACAGAAATTATGATAAGTACATTCAGTGTCTAGCAGTCGCAGATAGAACTAACCATCTCATCTTTCTAGTTTGGATATACACATAATCACTCAACATGTCTTTGGGAAAAACTGTAAGTAGCCTTTACCTGATCGGAAAAATTAGCATATTAGTTATGTTGAGGTAATAGATTCTAATTGTAAATTTATAATCTTCATATTTAATTATATTATAATTTGAACTGAACTTTCAAATAAAGTTTTATTACTCTACTAATTTGAAACTTTGGTATTAATGTTTGACAAAGTTATAATGTTTAAAAAAACTTATACCCTTTGACTTCTTTACTTCAACTTTGCGTTAACTGTTTTTACAGACTATCTTTATTCACTTGGGTGTATATTTAATAATCTTCTATAATTTTGAAAAAAGTAATTCTGACGTTTGATCGATCAGGGAGATTTTAATAGATTCAACTTGCCACCTATAGATTGTAATCTTTATTCAATTAGTATTTTCTCTGTAGTTTGTAGGTTAAATTAAATCCGACAAGATATAATTTTTAATTTATAAAGTTTATGAAAGTCTTTGCGGTATCGGTCTTCAGGTAACTTTTATTAAGCTAGTTAATATATTTTAGTTTCTCTTCTTAATGATCTCTATCCTAACTGCTCTTCCTTAAATTCCTATTTTTTAAACTACCCTATAGACTACATGAATTATTCAGAGGTCCTTCATAATAGGAGAGAATTAGGGTCACGCAGGTAAATTGCGGCCCTTTAATTTTTGATTGCGGCCCTCTCAAGACAGTCTCTAAATCTGAACCGAAATTACATTAAAATTGTTGCTTAGCTATCATAAGCGCAGTGCATGCTATAATTTATTACTTTATGTTTTTAAAGTGTTTTGAAGCTATGACGTCTCTGTTGTTAGAGGCCGCAGTTAGTTAATGGGCTGCAATTTACCTGCTTGACCCTAGTCTCCATACGTAAGAGTGTAAGAATTTAAATAGAGCATATGAAGTCCCTACGTAAATAGTTCCTATATTAATTAGATTATCAAAGGGGAGAATTTTGTATGAATCATTTAATATCTACTAGAATATAGATCTCTTGGTTATTCAATAAATTTTACCCCTGATGATTGATACCATTAAAGCTTGGAAAATGTCAATTATTTCTCCTAATTAATTCGTTCCAGCAATTATTAAATCTCCAAGGAGTCCTATTTTCTTAACAATTAGACTGATGTTTAGTATTTAAAACTCTATATTCAAATTGTCGCGTATTTTGAGATTGGAATTACTAAATTAGGAAATTTATTTGTGTAATGCCGAGAATTTTATGAATATTTCGTCAAACTTTCCTTTATCTTCACATTTTTCTTTCTGCAGAATGTTTTTGCTGTGCTGTCCCTGGTTGTGGTAGGGGCTCTGCTAACCTCTGGTCAGTCTCTCCAGCCTCCCAGAGTGACTGATCTTCCCCAGTATGAAGCGCATTCTTTCCCTGTTCCAGAACCTCAACGGACCATTACCATCACTAATGAGGTACGAAAACTTTGATACGAATAATCTTCCATGACTTCATATTCTGATGCATCCCAGTGCATGTTTCAAAGTTAAGCAGTTATTTAAATGTCCATTTTACTCTTTCAGGTAACTAAAACTCATACCCTGAGAGTTCCTTCTACCTCCGATGTTTGGGTTACCGAAGTGAAGGTCATCCCCGTGACTGTTACTGTTCAGAGCACCATTCACAGCTACCAGCCACAGACTGCTAACACTGTCACTTCTTTCGTCAGGTAATGAGAACAAGAGTCTGATTGAGGTAGAGTAGTTATTCCTATAAGTCTTTTAAGTAATTTTATTAAATGTAGAGCTGTGACAAATTTACTGTTCTAATTTGACATTTCGATCTTTGTGTGAGAACCAATTATTTTTTAACGTGAAGCCACAGAAATTTGTATTATAAATTTGCAAACCCTACTTCTAGAGTGACTAACACCAAGATGAGTATGGAGACCAGAGAAGCCGAAATCTACCCCGTCAAGACCTTGGTGTCTGTCTTCACTAGATTCGTCACAGAGACTTCAACTGTTGAGCTCTGGCAGCCAATTGTTCATATGGCTACTAGCTACGATGTAAGTAAACTTACGTTTATTCTCGCTGTATAAAATTTTAACCTAGGATGTTGCTAATATTAACCTTTAGTCATTTTCGTGTTAAAATTCTGAAATTTTAATTCATGTTCTATATTGGTGTATCTAAAGTGACAAATTGAATTCTATCCCACTTATTAATTTTAATTCAACATTAGTCTATCGTTTCATCACTGACGTCACTTCTTTCAGATCATGACTGTGCCTGTTGTTGAAAGTCAGACCCTTCTGCAACGTCTGTTCACTACCACAACCATCACTGACGTCGTCGACATCACCTCTACCGTCAGAAGGTGGTAGATTTTGAGTTTATATATCTCTACATCTAAGCTCTTTCGAATTTAGCTTTCAGTGATTCTGGTTTTCCGCTCTAGATTTGGTACTGATTTTTAAATTTGTCTTATTACTGTGAGAATATATTTTTATGGTGAATGATTCATAAATTTATTTAATAAATATTTATGGTTCCACTTTTGAGTTTCACTTTATCACTTCCTTCACTTTGATGATTATAAATTTATCTAACTTATGCCAACTTATAATTCACAATTACTATAAAGTCTAATCCTCTTACTAGTCCTGAAGAAAAACTTTGTAAAATGTAGTTTCAAATTAAAGCATTTGCATGCAATTAATCTTAATGAAACATTGCACTTAATAGTGTACACATCGGTCTTTGTGTAGTTTTTTAAAAATGGTTTAACCTAATTTAACGGCTATAAAGCAGCTTTGCCTAAATTAGAAACGTTTTGAAAATCTGTAACTAATTTTATTGCATTTCTATTTAACTGAGTATTTAAACTAAGTCTTATTTTTAGTCTTCAGTCAACAAATCCGCTCAAAGATCCAGAGGTATTATCAGGGAAAGAATAAACTAGGTCTCTTTAAATTTTAGATGTAAAAAACCGTGGAGTTTTCAGTCAAAATTTTGAGATTTGACAACGTTGCATAATATAAGGTCCACCTTCTCGTAGTATTGGGAAAAGATGCCAATTAATTTCTATTAAGATGCCAATTAGTGAATTATCTTTGAATATAGAAAGTTGGTGATATTATATCTTGCTGTTTTACAGTTGGCTTTATATTTCTATTAAAATTAATTAGTTATTGATTTGCATTCTCTGGTAATAATTAAGAGTATTTTCTCTTTTGTTTTGGTCACTTAATATCAAATAAGTTTAATATTAATATCAAACAAGTTTAACAATGTTAGTCAATTAAAACCATTCCTAATAAATAATTAATGATTTACCTGAACTCATGGAAGTACTAGTAAGCCTGAACTACAGCAACAGAGAAAGGCCTTGTTACACGGTGCGAGTTACTGTCGTGACTGTGGACAGCAGTTGTACCACTATACTCTCATGCCAGTATCTCACTGTTCATAGCATTGCATTTCCATAACAGTTACTCTATTGATGCAGTCACACTGCGAGTAGCTGCACTACAGTAACTGTCTAGGACAACTCGCACGTTTACTTGCACCGTGTAACAAGGCCGTAAGTTTGGTACATTTTGGTTGGTAATATTGTAAAATCTATATGTGGGTGTTCGAATGCAATCACACAAATATATCATTATTAGGGTTGTGACAATATTCTTTTTGAAATATGCTTTTATGCTTTAAGCTTGTTAAATATGCTTTTATGCTTTTTATATATGCTTTTTATGCCTTAAAATATTCTTTTTATGCTTAAAATATACATTTTATGCTCAAAATATGCTTTTTTTGCGTTCAGGTTAGCTTTATATGCTCAATGATATGCGTTCAGGTTAGCTTTATATGTTCTAATTTCTTGAAATAAGGCTAATTGTATTTGTGAGTTTTCATTGATGGTATATTTATATAGAAGGCAGGGTAGGAAACAATGTCAAATTGAGTGTTTTAGACAATAGCTTGCACAATAAAGAAATCTAGCATTTATTACATTTGATGATCATAGCTGTTTTTAAATTCTCGAAAATAATTCTACGTCTGTTATCTGCTATAATTTGTAGTCTTAACTCATTTCGAGTTTAAAAAATAAGGTTCGTCTTGGAATAAAAAATCTGGTACCGAAACGTCCTAGCTCCGTTTACAATGGGGACGTGTCATTAGTCCGACAGTTGCATCTTTCTGTGTTATTTCTAGTTATATTTTTTGATTAAAATAAGAAATATTACATAAATATACATTATAGATACCTATAGCAATTTAAATAATACAATATTTACCTTTATTTTTTTTACTTTGGTATATATTTTACTTTATTTCAAATATTAGCTAATTTGTATGATGCATTTCCTCATTCGATTTAATGGAGTTTGTTGTATTCGCTAGTTTGTTGTACTGCACACTTCATGATTTTTAAATGACCTGGCGGGGGGTCAGGGGGGTAGCACATGACACATCCCTTCCCCCGATATACATATATTCAAAAGTGTAGGACTAATGGAGGGTCGCACCAAAGAATAGTAACCGTTTACAATAGGTAAAGCGTAACATTAAATGGCAGCTCCTATCGTCTACTCCTTATTGAAATTATTACTATTAATTATCGCCTTAGGTTCCAATGATTCAGTAAGGTAATTTCCTCACCTAGTCTTTTAAACTTAAAAATTCTTGAATCATTCATTCAAACAATTAAAATTAGTTTGTGTTTCATTTGCAGTCACTTGGACTATTTGATTAACTAAAAGCATATTTTGAGAATATTCTTTATTTCAAAAAATATGCTTTATTGCTAAAAAGCATAAAGAATAATTCTTTAAGCCAAAAGAATATTGTCACAACCCTAATCATTATTCTCGAAACTGGAAATCATTTTTTTCTATAATTTAAGATAGGACATTCCATTTCAAAAATAGAAGAAATTCTATGCAAGGTGTCTCCATACACTCTTTTCAACACCACCGGAGGAATCATATATGTTAAACATATTGATTTCTCTACATCTGCTGATACACTAACAGAGTTCCAGTCCTGGCTCTCTGAGAACTACGATATTAATAATATCACTAGGGTTGTGACTTTGCATATCTTGCATATTGGTGAAATAATGCATATGCATATAAAAAATGCATATGCAAATCTTGAAATGCATATGCAAATAGAAAATACATATGCAAAATAGAAAGTGTATATGCAAATTAGATGCACATTAGAAAAAGTATGCAAATAGAAAATAATCAGTAAAATAAGTTTATTTTTGATATTCAAATGATAAACTTCTACATATATAGATGAATAGTATCAGGTGAATGAATAAGAGCTAGATTTTTTATTCTACTTAGGAAATTTAAATTATTATAGGCTAGGTTATAATGAGGTGGGAACTTGGTTGAACTCTGCTTTTTAAAATTCCAGATATTTATCAGAGAAAAAATGTCAACTTCTACAGAGCATAGAAATGATGAAAGCAAGTCTCGCGTTCATATAATCAACATTCTCCGTAATTCATTTAACTATAGAGCAAATTGAGGCGCGAGGCAGGTCAATCTCAACAGTGATCTCAGAGATAAATATTTTTTGAAATTTTCTCAAGAATATTTATGATAGAAATATAACGTAAAGCGTATATTAGTAATCACTAGGGCTGGGACAATATGACCTAACGAATATGACGTATATGCTCTAATAAATATGAACATATGCTCGTAAAATATGAATGTAAGCTCTAAAAAAATTCTCACAAGATAAGACCGTATGACCTTAAGATATGTTCATATGCTCTAACGTATGTACATATGAATTGAAAAACGAACGTGAATATTACGAAGTTTAAAATATAAGTTAGATTAGTTGGTGATACCAATATCATAAAATGCATTATTTTGAAGATATCGATTTTAAATGAAATACTGTTCATTGAATTTTACCGTTAACTTGAATGGAATAACCACCGTCTATTATAGTCTCTGCAGACTACACTATTCTACAGAATCTACATACATCTATCAGAAGGGTAACTAAATTATTTACATAATGAACGCAGATATTTTTTGAGCAGCAACACAAACTTTGAGAATAAGAAACAAACACTTAGATAAACCCTAATAAAAAAAACGAATTAAATAATAAACTTGAATTACATTCAATAATCAAATGATGCTTCAAATTTTCAAAGTGGAAGCTCCTTCAGCTCTAAGTTTGTACGTATATTCCACCCCGCTATATTCCCCCCAGTGAACATTTAATAAAATTTAGAATGGGGTTAAACTTCTACTTCGGACACAAAGGCCATATCGCTGACGTCTGAAAGAAATTTAATACAAAGGACGAGAAACAATCAGAAGGTAAATTGGCTCCGTGATCAAAATCAACTACCACCTGTTGTTGGCACAGCTCATGCTATGCAGAATCGTCCACGGACAATTCGTTCACGAAATCCATTATTTTGTATTATATTTAATAAGTGTATTTATTTTATATGATATATTATTTATATATATTCTGCAATATTAAAGTAGAAAACACCCTTTGTCGATGGTAATTAGAAATTCATGGTCTTTGCCTTAATTCGCATTGCAATCTTTTTCTCTTGCTTCTGCTGGCCAGCTACAGTAAAATAATAAAACTGAATGCTTTTGTTAATCATATACAGGCAGACCCGTTTTCATTACTCCTCGGTCTTTTGAAATCTGCCTTAATTGTCAGGCATGTCTCGATGTTGTTATTACAGTACATAAACATAGAAATAGATATTTTTGTGGTGTTTATTTCACGGTAACTACAATAGTCATCAATATATTATTTTCAGATGAGGTTACAAGAAGCACTTTTGGTTCTGATATTAGTTTTTTATAACAGAATATATTTTTAACACTGACTGCATAAAATGCATACATGATAATTTAATTTAATACACTACATACTAAACTTGATGACGGGAACTCGTAGAGTGCATACCTTCGCTGCCACTTGTAAATCTTCTAGATGACTTTGACCATCCAATAATACTTAAGTTATAAATGACCTTGACCTTTGGCCCGTTCACTCCCAAAATTGGATAAAATGGTTCCTTGATAATAACTAATTGTCCTACCAAATTTCAGGCAATTTGGTTGAATACTTTTTGAGTTATGCTAATAACAAAATGGTAATAAATGCCGCCATGAAAGTGCATATACCTTACCGTTAGAGCATATGCCTTATTGTTAGGGCATATGAGTTATTAGTAAGGCATATGCTCTAACCAAAATATGATGCATCATATGCTTTTATGATAACTGCATATTGTCCCAGCCCTACATATATACTTGCTATAAGTTTTGGTATTTTTTGAGTGGTACAACTCTCTAGAATAATTGTACCTATTCATTTATTTATCAATAGCTACTAGTGTTTACTAAATACCAAGTGTCATATTATTTATTAATACATTTGTAGTTTCAATATTCCACCTACAAACTTTTTAAATTTGAATAATTAGTTTGATGAAATTTACTTGGGTACTCAGCTAAAATCGTTTTCTATGCAGGGGCCAGAAGAAAACGGCGTAGATTAGACATTTACATGTTAAAAATTGACGAAGAAGTGCATATTTCTTGGTTAGCATATATGCACACGTGCATATTATACGGTTCTAGGTAAATTGCTCGAAAACAATTGCTCGAAAGACAATTGCTCGAACGAACAATTGCTCGAACGAACAATTGCTCGAACGAACAATTGCTCGAACGAACAATTGCTCGAACGAACAATTGCTCGAACGAACAAAATTGCTCAAATTATAAAATTGCACAGTTTTCGATTTTATAAAAGTCAGTTATTCATGAAGTGGAGCTGCACCTAACAATCCTTGTTTCTTTTTAGTAATTGATCATTAATCATTCTATAAATGATTTTAATTATTACTCATTCTGCATAACCTTTGTTTTAGACCGTTTGTGTCATCTCGTATGTAACATGTGAATTGGAATCATGTGGTGAATCACTACTATTCATGTTTTTTTTTATCATAAAACTCGAAAAAAAATTTAGATTTATTTGAACTCTGCCATAACTTTGAGTTATTTCACCTATTGAGGTGCCACATACAGATAGGCTAGTAATAAATAAGTATTCGGGTTTTATGATAAAAAAAACATGAATAGTAGTGATTCACCACATGATTCCAATTGACATGTTACATACGAGATTATAAAAACAGTCTAGGAAAAAGGTTATGCAGAATGAGTAATAATTAAAATCATTTATAGAATGATTAATGATCAATTACTAAAAAGAAACAAGGATTGTTAGGTGCAGCTCCACTTCATGAATAACTGACTTTTATAAAATCGAAAACTGTGCAATTTTATAATTCGAGCAATTTTGTTCATTCGAGCAATTTGATAATTCGAGCAATTGTCTTTCGAGCAATTGTTCTTTCGAGCAATTGTTCATTCGAGCAATTGTTTTTCGAGCAATTGTTTTTCGAGCAATTGTTTTTCGAGCAATTTTTTTTCGAGCAATTGTCTTTCGAGCAATTGTTTTAGAGCAATTGTTTTAGAGCAATTTACCGGCTACCATATTATATGCTCTTGAAATATATGCAGAAGACTGCATATATGCAATATGCACAATGTCACATCCCTATACTTATATCTCAGTAGCATTGCATTTTATGACTAGACAAATAAGTCTAGAAAAATATGCAACATTCGATTAAAAAGAAAATGCATGCACGTAGCCTGCTTTTAAGAATAAGTGCATGCGGCATGCATGCACCATGCGTTTTATGCCACTTCACAACCCTAATTATGTATTCCTTATATATTACTGAAGGATTGAGTACTTTGAAAAAAAACTCGTGTTTTCATTGAAATTACTCAAACATTATAGATTTTTTTCATGAAACTGTAATGTAGTTAGTTGTATCCGCTAGTTTGTTGTACTGCATACTTCATGATTGATTAATGACCTGGCAGGGGGCACGGGGGTTTGAATACAAGAATCTTGCAATTTCATTCAAGAAGCTTAACGTCTACTTCGCAACCAAAGACCATCGCTGACGTCAAAGGAATATATTTCACAAGGGATCCGAAAAAGCAGTCAGAAAGGAATGTGACTCCATGAACATAGTTCCCTAGCTCCAGTTTGATACTATATTAATAGATGCAGTAAAGATACTGCGTGAATCCAGTCTTTTAACAAGAAACAAGAAATTTGGGACCAATATTCTCTTCCATTCACTCAGACAGCTTTAAGCTTGAGTGCGTAGGGTATATATTATTGACAATTCTCAGATATCAGAATAATAAGAAAAAAAAGTAAGAGAGATATTTATTATACACTAAAAGATTAGTTAAAATTTAGAATCTTCTGAAAACTAATTGAATGGCCATATGCTTTGTGAATTATGAACATTAAATATCAGTAGCATAAGAACATGAACACCACATATTACCCCTTTAATCATATGGATATAATTTTACAAATTCTTGGTGATTTAAAGCTCTACTTGCTGCCATAGTAGTAATCAGGTTTCATATCCAAGGTATCTTTTAAAAATTGGTAGGGAGCAGGATAATTTTCTGAGAATTTATGCAGTATACTCTCCAGCTGCTTCTCAGTTTCCTCTGAACACATTCCTTCCTTGCATTTACCGTGCTTTACTATGTAAGCTCCATGTTCTGAAAAACAGTCGCACAAATTTAAGAGATCCATTACAATGAACCAATCCAAACTTATTCACTATAATCAATTCATACTCACTTGACAACATTTCGTCATACGGTTGGATGAAAGAGCACGGGAGTTTGAGGATACATTTAATTCCCTCTGAAATCAGTACCGGATCAGATAGCACATAATCTAAAGTTATTGAAGTGATACTGTCAATCAGACCTCTTCGAGGTCTACTAGGGACTGCGGCCAAATAGTCTGTCTCATATTCAGACTCGTGCTTCAGGATTTCTTTCAGGTCAGCTAGAGAATCAGTTACAATCATGTATCCATTTGGATTAATGTAGGTAAATTTCCCGTGGATAGATTTACCAACTTTCTGTATACCTCCAAATTGATCTGTTCCTTCTTCGGACGTCGAAACATCGAAAACTGTCTCGAGATAATCTGGAAGAGAAGATTCAGTTTCTTCCTGTATTGGGAGTGGACGTCTACAGTCTCCAAATATCAAACATGTTAAAAATAACAAAGATTTACAGACAAAATTCATTTTGATAATAGAGGAAAAACTCTGAAAAAAAAATTTATTTAATTTTTGAATAAAGAATGCTGCTTATCATTTCACTTCAACAGCTTTAACTTAAATTAAATACACTCAATTGAAGTTCAAAAAGCATGAAAAAAAATTTACAAAACAATCTGGCATTATAATAAAACATTATCACATGTTAAATTATCTAACTAACAAAAAAAAAACTACAAATGACCAAAGAATTTCAGAAACACTCAGGGATGACGAGCACTAAAAATAACAGGCAAAAAATGGTCCGTTTTTCAATGCATGCCATTTATTAAATTAAATCAACAACATTAATCAAAAGTTCAAAACTGTATCCTGTAAAGTTGTCCTTACAAATCATTTGGAAAGAGTAAAATTATCACTGCTCCCATTTACTAATTATTCCTATGGATCATATTAAATGGATTTAGTAATCAAGAACCATCAAATAGGACAAAAAATATTAAAAAAATCTACAGTAGTTGTAGGGTCACACAGGTAAATTGCTAGAGTAAATCCTCCGGAATGAATTTGCATTGAAATGCTAGATATGTAAAGAGAAGCAACACGCGTTATAATTCATTAATTATAAGCGTGATTAGAAGATAAGATTTCTATTAATGTTTCTTTTATTTGAAGCCGAAGTTTACCTGCTTCACCCTAGAAGCCTAGTGTAATAATCTCAGAGACCATATTTGAGATTTAAATATGGTACTCTTTTAGAAATTCATTTAATCACAAAAAATGATTAAAGAATACGACATATCACCATTTCTGGCCTCGGTGCTTTCACAATATTTAATATTTAATTAAGGGAACAAAGCTTAAACCGTATCTTTTTCAATAAGATAACTGATGAACACAAGGAATACATCGAGCAGGAGCAAGGCCATCTATACTGTAGATGGCCGAGGCTGAACTTTACTCCAAATATTAGGAGGAACACATTTCTTCAAGTAGTTCACCTCCACAGGGAATAAATATAATTTATAGTAAAGTTTCCAGGGGATGAGAGAGAAATAAACAGAAAAATACAGTTTATATCAAAAATAGATTTTCAAGAATGGAAATGAGTAAATGTAAGACACTCTTGAAAAATAAAGAAAAGACTATTCGTATTTTAGTACACAATATAACTCCTCAATAATAAACTATAGCTAGTTCACTATAGAGAGCTTACTTCACTATCTTGGACCGCAAAAGATGCTTAGAAAAATGGCCAGTCTATTACAAATGACACAAAATAGTTTCTTTTTAAAAACTACTAATTTATTATAAAGGGTATTTCATTTTTCAGGACTCTAAGAAATGGGATGGTTCTTTTCACAGAAATCAAAAATAGAATAATATAAGAGGTAATTATTAAATTACTTTAATTTAATTTGTTATTTTTGAATAGATTTGGTTTAGTATTAAAGTAGAAAAACGATTGGAATTATTTAATAGTTTTCCTCCTTACCATTATTCTATTTTGTAATTTTATCGTTTGATACATTTTTCTGTTAAAGTACATGTTTTGCAACATTAGAGTGTGTCAATATCCATTTTACGAAAATTTGTCGATGAAAAGTCCTGTCGACGAAAAGTCCTGTCGACGAAACGTCTTGTCGACGAAAAGTCCTGTCGAAGGAACATCTTGTCGACGAAACGTCTGCACACATTAAATACTCATGAAGTGCGTAATACAACAAACTAGCGGATACAGCAAACTACATAACGGTCATTTATGTTGAAAGGTCATTTATAATTCTGAGACTGAAATTTCCGGCCAACTTGTTTAAGACCCTATTTCTTATAGATATGTAAAAGAAGCGAACACTTTAAACAAACCTGAATTATATCCATACATTTAAATTCTAGGTTCAATCGCTATTTTTATTATTTATCACTCGAAACACTTCATGCGACGTTTTGGTGACATCATATTTTGCATCGTCTACTAGTTACCGTACCCTTTAAGTTACTGTATCCTGTTCATATGTAGGTACGCTCTTTGAATATGTAATTTATATTCATTTTAACATGAAAATGATTTGGTTTGTGACTTTGTTTTTTATGCATATACCAATAGAAATGCACAATATGAAAAAAAATCATATGCGAAAGACTTAAAAAAAATTAATAATAATTAATTCATTCAAAGTTTTAAACAAACATGGTTTTCAAAATTACAGCCCCTAAATTGATCACATCAATTCAATTCTCAATGAATGAGCAGTAGCTACTGAACTAGTATTTGTTTAAAACTACATGGTAACTTGAAGTTAATTTGGTAATAAAAATGATTGATAATATGAATATTTACAGTTAAGTAGGGTTGCACCGAAATGCACTTCAACAAACAGAGAATTCCTGTGAAAAATAAGCAAATAGTAGTAAATATTTAACGTTTGCTCTTTTATTACGAGCCATCATGTATAAATTATAATAATAAAGGTTATATTACTGACATATAAAGGAAATTAAATACAAGGGACTAGATGAAGCAGTCAGAAATTAACGTTACTCAATGAAAAAGTTACTTACCACCATTTGGTGACGATGCTCATGGATGCAGAAAGGCTACTCAGTGAAGAGTTACTTGCCAAGAAAAGAGGTCACAATTAAGCACCTATTAGCTATTACTAAAACAAAGTGAAATTACAATATAGTTTGTTGAAGCTTTCGTGAAGGGAAACTTTTGCTTTTAACCAAATTTGATAATTAACACCGTTCCTTCCTTCATTAAATATACAACCAAAATAAAATATAGTTTAGATTTTGGTACGTTTTAATAGGATCAACACACAAGCGCATATTAAAAATGATCACCCAAGAGGTAGCGCTTCTGACGCTGGGTTCTAGGTCAATTCACCGAAAACACATTCGCCGAAAACACTTTCGCCGAAAACACATTCGCCGCACGACACATTTGCCGAAAATATGACAATTTTTTAGCAGTCTAAGGTATACTAAAAAAATTTAAGTTTATTGAACATACTGTTTTAAATGAGTATTTCAAATTGATCAATTTTTTTATTATCTATAAATTAAACGGTAATTAATTGTCTGGTTTCAATGCTAAATAAATGCTTGTTCTTAGTCCCATTATAAAAGTTTTGAATAAATTTAGTAAGGGTTTACCGTCTGTTTTCTCTGTATTGTCAATATTTTATAAAAGGAATAGTTATATTAATATGCTTAAAACCTAGAAATAAATCTGATTTCAATAGTTGTTGAAATATTCGAATTTGAAATTGGGTAGAGTTTTCTGTGGGTCACCCTGTATAGTGAAAACTTCATGAGCGACTCACAGTAGCTGACTGATTCTACAATGTATGTATATAGAAGGATTAAAATGATGTGAGACCAACACATAAAAAAATCTTTTTCTTTTGTAACTGATAATTGTACACAGAAAATAGAGTTAATAAACTGACACAAATAATGCAGCAATAACATTATATAGGTTAATTAAGTTAACGAAAATTCCATAAAGTTTAAAACCAATAATTTTGTAGAATAATGTAAAGTAATTTATACACATATATGTAAGTTCATCTATAAGTTATTTCATCTGGACATATGAGATATATTTGTTTATATTTTAATCAATCATATTTTTCGGCGAATGTGTCGTGCGGCGAATGTGCTTTCGATGAATGTATTTTCGGCGAATGGACCGGTCATCGATTATTAGGGTTGTGACATTGCATATTTTGCATATGCTTTTTAAAATCGCATATGTTTATTAGATTCGCATATGCATTTATCAACATGCATATGCAATTATTAATATGCTCAAGCATTTACCAATTTCCATATGCATTTACCAATATGCATACGTATGTATTTATAAATATGTCATATGGATTTACCAATATGCATATGCATTTATAAATATGCATATGCATTAATAAATATGCATATGCATTAATAAATCTGCATATGCATTAATAAATCTGCATATACCTACTTTTATCAATATGCATTTGCATATATTATAAATTATTATGCATTTGATAGCTATGCTCCAAATTTGAAATGTCAAGCATTTCAAAAGGTTCAATTGTTTTAAACCAGAGGGCTACCAATATCCAACATCATCGCGCATATGAACCAAGTGCAGGGAAGTCTTCGAAACACCCAAGAAATTCCAGTCCATACTGTATAAAAATAAAGGATATAAAGTCATTCAATCTGTGAATTCTATATTGACCGGCAATCCTGATACGAGTGACTCCGATGTTACTCCACATTTTCCCCTCTCAGAGTCACAGTGTCTCACGTACGCTCCACTCATTTCATGTGATGTTGAGAGAGTGTTCTCCCAGTACAAAGCGGTGTTGACGGACAACAGAAGAAAACTTAATTTCATCAGTTTGAAATACATGTTTAATTGTTAAATGTAGTTCAAATATTGGATAATATAGTGAATAATCTGTGTCGATAATCTATTATTATCCTACTCAATTTATATTACTGTAGGTGTTACTTTTAAGTTTGTGGCGTCATAGTTAATCGTATTGTCTAATTTTTGAACAAAAAATTAAAGCCATATTCATCAATCAGCAGGAAAACTAAATGATAGATCACCTAAATGTATATATCAAATAAATTAGGGTGCTTGTTCAACCACCCACAAGATATAAACATCTGGAATTGCATACATTGCCTTGCTTTCAAATGCATATGCCTTATGCATGTGATTAATCACTAGGGTTGTGACATTGCTTATTTTGCATATGCTTTTCTAAAACGCATATGCTTATTAGATTCCCATATGCATTCATCAATATGCATATGCAATTATAAATATGCATATGCATTATCAATATGCATATGCATTTACTAATTTGGATATATGCATTTACCAATATTTATATGCATGTAAAAATATGCATATGCATTTATAAATATGCATTATACTTTCATCAATATGCCTATCCTGCAGCTGTCTGTGGTGAATGGAAGAGAAGGGGGATGGCGTTCATTGGGCTCCGAACTGTTGTAATTTGGATTATGGTTTGTCTTTTTTTCATTTTTATCATTTTTTTAACTCTACTTGCAGTTTTAAAGGATAGCGCTAGGGTTATGCTCTTCAACTAAGAAGTTAAAGATTTTTTGTGTTAGGTAGGCTTCATTTACTATCACCTCTTCATTTTCCTCTTCCATCCGTGAGTACAGCCACCGGTGCTTGTGTCCCTTTTTGCCACATTCCTTGGTAAATGACAGCATTCACTGAGTAGCTTTTCTGCATCCATGAGCATTGCAATTCATCGACGGTGGTAAGATACTTTGTTAATAGAGCCACTTTTCTTTCTGATTGCTTCTTTTGGTCCCTTGTATTTAATTTTCTTTTGACGTCTGCGATATGGCCTTTGGTTCCGAAGCAGACGTTAAATCCCTACTCAATTAATTATCAATATGCTTTTGCATATATTTTGAATTATTATGCATTTAATAGTAATGCTCCAAATTTGAAATGTCAAGTATTTTAAAAGAGTCAATTGTTTCAGCGAACGACACATTCTATTGTTGGCACTGTAGGATACTATATTAGTGACGTGAATTTTCATGGATACTAGTTATTTAAGGGGACAGTCCCAGGTTTGTAAAAACTTGTTTATTTTTGAAGTTACGGTTGTGAAACTTTGTTTACATGCATAAAATTGAATTTAGTTTTGTTTTTGTTTATGAAATGTTTTCGATTTGACGAGTTTTGAACGAGTAACACGAGTTTTGAACCAATTTTCAAAAAAAACGTATTACTCCCAAAGTTGTAAATTAGGGTACAGCGGTTTTTTGCTTTGTCCACTCGAAGGTGGGGGTGTAATCAGGCTCCACCTGACTCACTGTGATAAAGTTCAACACAAAAACAAGAACAAACAACCAAAATCCACTAGTTTATCTATTTTTACTCCCTAACCCCTCTCTTCAAACCCCCCTCCACTGTCTCGGGAGTTAGTTAGCGATGTAATATTTTACCTACCTGAGTGTTAGAACACTAGGAACACTTTAGTGAAGAAAAAAATATTTGGATCAAAAAACAGAAAAGGGCTGGGACTGTCCCCTTAAGAACAGAAACTAGGTATGTACTGACCACCTGTGTTTATAACCTAGAACTATTATTATCCTACTCTTTATTTATATTACTGTAGGTGTTACTTATAGCATAATGGCGCCATATAGTTAATCAATCATCACTAGGGTTGTGATAATATTCTCTTTGAAATAAGCTTTATATTCTCACGAAATATATTCTCATATGCTCTAAATATATTCTTTTATGCTCTGAAATATGCTTTATATTCTTTTTATGCTCAATTATATTTTTATGCTTAATTATGCTTTTTATGCTTAATTCATTGAAAGTGCTGCAATTAGATATATAAATATGATAAGGGATATTAGCAAGTTCCTTAAATCGCATTTGGATGCTAATCTCTTGTTTCGGTGCAATGGAAATCTTTGAAGAGTATAAATAAGTTTTTTAACTTGAATCATATGGCACATGGATTCAATCTTTATATCGTCTGACCAAGTTCAGTCACAGTAATATCGGGTTTATGAAACGGTTAAATTTTAAATTTAAACTAAGAAACGTTGAAAAATTGTTAGGATAAAATAAAAATGCATTTTCTAATATTGATTTATGAAACTTGCCAATATCGAACCCTGAACAGGTTTTTTCAGGTATTAACCTCAATTCGGCTTGTATGTTCCAATAATTTTGGCATGTATTGTTCGGCAACGGTCTTTTAAAATTTCTATATACTTACTTTCTATTGTTTTTTTCTTGTAAATATATATTCTTTAGTAATATAGCATATCTCTGAACTGAGAAATATATTAGTTTCATGATTTTTTTATATATTGTTGAAAAGAATACGTTTTATTCCTTTTTAATAAAAGAATAAATTTTCAATAAAAAGAATATGTTTTTAATAAAAGAATATGCTTTTAATTAAAATATGCTCGAGACTATATTTTTATGATAAAAGAATATTGTCACAACCCTAATCATCACATTCTCTAATTTCCGAACTAAAATTTAAAGCCATATTCATCAGGTAAAGTAAATGATAGAACACCTAAAGGTATATAAAAAATAAATTGGGGTGTTTGTTCAACCTCCTACAAGATATAAACAGCTAAAAGTGCATATATTGCCTTCCTTTCAAATGCATGTGCCTTTTCTTATATGCATTATCTTTAAGTGCATATTTTCTTATCTCCAAAACATATGCGCTTCCTCAAATGCATATGCATTTTCTCAAATACATATGCATTTTCTCAAAATGCATAAAACCTGTTGCATATGCAGTATATTTTCCAGCTCACATGCTGTATATTTGGATATGCAAATGGTCACAACCCTACTGATTATTCAAGGATTGACGAAGAATTTTACGCTTCTTGTGATTTTACTGAAACTGATGCCCTGACTCACTTTACTTTTCACAGTGACTTCCGATTTACTAAAGCTATTTCGATTCAGATTTTGCTACAATTTAATAAATTGAAAACGTTATAATAGTGCATTTTGACTCCTTTTTCAAGTAATTAGAACCCTATTTCAATTTAGCAAAAGTACCAGACCTTTTTTGCTTCGCATAGTCGTAAATTAAATATTTTAGTTAAAAATCAAAGACAAAGAATACCGATCTCTTTCCATAAATATTTTTAGTTGAAGTTTCAAGTTTTCTTATTGAAGCTTCTATATGATGGTCTACATATTGCACAAGCTATTAATTCAATTCGGTACTATCAAGAAAGAAAATGCTTCATTGCAAGATACAGGTAGAGAGCACTCCAGAGACTACCTTGTATGCTGCTTAAATTTTCATTACAAAAGAAAAAACGAATATCAACCTTCAAGTTCTATGAAGTCAATCTGTCTTTAACACAAGAATCTTGAGACTTAACTTAAATATGGCTCCATGAACATCGTTACCTACCACCAGTTGTTATAGACTATAATAATTGATGCAGAAAAGACACTCTGTGAATGCAGTTATTTACTAAGCAATACGAATAAAAGGGACACAATCACCGGTGACTGGATATACGGATGGAAGAGGAAAATGAAGGTGATTTTACATGAAGTGGCGAACCACCCAAGATAAAAACAAAGATATCTTAGTTTGAAGAGCATAACTCTGACGCTATCCTTTAAAGCGGCAATAGCGTTAAAAAGAGGGTAACAAATTAGGAAAATACATAACAGTTCATGGAACAAAATATGCCACCCCTTCTCTTCCATTCACCACGAACAGCTTCAAGATAGAGCGCGTGGGGGTTTGCCAACTATCACAATCTATCTTTAACAATTCTCAGATATATCAGAATAATGAGAACAAAAAGTAAGAGACATTTATTATACACTAAAATATTAGTACAAATTTAAAATCTTCTAAAAATAATTTTGAATGACCATTATGCTCTATGATTTGTGACATTATACATCAGTAGCATAAATCTTAGTCCTTAAGAACATGAACACCACATATTAACCCTTCAAGCATATGGATATAATTTTACAGATTCTTGGTGATTTAAAACTCTACTTGCTACCATAGTAGTAATCAGGTTTCATATCCAAGGTATCTTTTAAAATTTGATAGTGAGTAGGATAATTTTCTGAGAATTTATGCAGTATACTCTCCAGCTGCTTCTCAGTTTCCTCTGAACACATTCCTTCCTTGCATTTACCGTGCTTTACTATGGAAGCTCCATGTTCTGAAAACAGTCACACAAATTTATGAGTCAAATATCCACTGATATGAACCAATCCAAACTTATTCACTATAACCAATTCATACTCACTTGACAACATTTCGTCATACGGTTTGATGAAAGAGCAGGGGAGTTTGAAGATGCATTTAATTCCCTCTGAAATCAGTACCGGATCAGATAGCACATAATCTAAAGTGATTGAAAAGACACTGTCCATCAAACCTCTTCGAGGTCTACGAAGGACTGATGGTAAATAGTCTGCCTCATGTTCGGACTCGTGCTTCAGGATTTCTTTCAGGTCTGCTAGAGAATCAGTTACAACCATGAATCCATTTGGATTAATGTAGGTAAATTTCCCGTGAATAGACTTCGCGTGGACAGATTTTCCTTCTTTTGGCATATCTCCAAATTCGTTAGTTCCATCTTCGGAAGTTGAAAAATCGAAAACTGCATCGAGATAATCTGGGTAAGTAGATTCAATATCATCTTGCAGTGGAATTGGTCGTCTACAGTCACCAAATAACAAACATGTTAAAAATATCAAGGATTTACAGACTAAATTCATATTGATATTCAGGGACAAAACTCTAGAAAAAAATGAAAAATACCTTATGGCATCACATTTTTTCGCTCTTCACAGTTTCAATCTAAATTGAATAAAAATATAATTCAACAGATTGTTAATGATTTAGCTACCTAAAAATTAAATCAAATAAACTAAACATTCAATTCATAAACCATTTATTAAAGAGAAGTTCAGAAGCAATTTCAATAATATTATCCTAAGAACACTAATAGTACAAATTAGCGATGGGACGATTAATCGGAATCGTGATTTTGGACGGAATCGGCATCGGAATTGTCGAGACAGAAACAACTACGATTCTTTAGCGTCGACTCGAGAATCTTTACTCATATTGCCGCAAATCGTGGTAGCATAGATACGAAAGTTAACTATGCAAACCAAATTGCTAGTGTAGGGATTATTGGTAGTTGTAATACAAGTTGTAATACAAGGATGCTCCAGATCTAGAAGTTATAAGTCTTTACGAGATATATCTTGCGTTTTTACGCACTACGTAAAATATACAATTATCATCCAATGTTATCAATTTAACATTGTTTCTACGGGTTCAGAAGCGTAATCCAAATTTTTTTTGATCAATGTGAAGGACTAATTTCTGATGCGTAAAGACGCGAATAAATCGATAGTTTTCACGCACCACATCTAATATTGTATCTTCCAATGATATCATTATCCACATACCGAATATGCAGCATGTTTTGCAACAGCCGTTTTTTTACAATTGCATAATCCAAAATTCGATCTATCAATTAGTTTCTGAGTTACTAACGGTCCGAAAAGACGCCCACCTAAACTTATTTCACACTTACAGAAAAAAATATAATGTATATATAAAATTCCTGTCTGTAACGTGAAACAGACTTCATAGAAATGAACTTCAACTATTGTGATTTTCGCGCAAAATTTAAAGTAAAAAGACTTCTAACTTATTCCATAATAGGCAAATAGCAAACAACGCGCTATTTAAATTTTCACGTCCCGCAATATTGAAACTATGCTTACATAAGAGTTACTAGTTAAATGTTCAAACGTATGACGCTCTGTCCAAGTGCGGTACAAGAGTATTTTTAATATGGTTTCCAAGGGTTTTAAAGCTGCTCTTCAAAATCAAAATTTGTACTAATCTCTTAGTTTCCAAGTTATTAGCGGTGCTTAAAGATGTCCACGAATTTCCGATGCATAAGGACGCCCGCCTCGACGCTATAGAATAATCATTTGTTAAATACATTTAATCAAAATATGAAGAATCGGAATCTGAATGGAGGTTTTTGGGGATATGTTATAAACCCAACTAATAATGATCAATATTTGAAGCTTGAATTTAACTACCTATCTAGGATATTTAACTATTTTATTATTCTAAAAGGGTTCTTCTAATTTATTTACTATTTAAAGAAGGCTTAATAAACGAAAGGGGATAATTGTTTTATTTTAATATTTATAACTGACTAGGTACCTACTACAGAAAGGAGGAAAGCCTAAAGATTTAATACTAATTAATAAAGTAACGAAAAGGAAGGTTGAGAATATAGGAATTATAGAAATAAGGTAAGTAAATAGGTAAATGTTGTAATCTTGGGTGGGATCTAGGACTAGGGCCCTGCAATAAATAGAAAATCAATTTATTGCATTTAAAGCAATATCTATTTAAACATAATTTTATACATGAATAGCTAAATTAAAGAGAATGTAATAAAAAATTGAATGAACAAATAACTCCTATGAACTCACCGGTTAACGGGTATCTATTTAAACACAAAATATAATGAATACGCTAGCCTTGGGTTAGTTCTGAGAGGCTTGATTGACGAAGCTCGCGCTAGGATGTTGGAAAAATTGGGCTTTGGTGGCTTTATATATACTGGCTTTCGTTCGCTGTGATTGGTGGCGTCACAGGAGTAACCAAACCACGTGGAAATGCTTAGTAATGATAGGCTGTGACGTATCTGCATTGCAGATCCGCCACAGGTTTGCATTTTTCCAAGAATTGGCATCGTAATCACCTAAAAATTTGGAATCGTTCCATCACTACCCACTAGTACAAATGATTAAAGTTATGTTTTCAAAGTACAGTTTCATGAATATCAGAGACTGTTCCAACACTAAATAACAGGCAACAGATATACAGTGAAATAATGCACTATTTATCAAATCAAATCTATAACATTAATAAAGACTAAATCCGGTGAAGCCGTTCCTACAAATGATTTGGAAAGAGTAAAATAACCACTATATATATAACTAAAAAGCTTCCCAATTGTTGAAAAATTACTCCAATGGATCATACTACCTGGATTAGAGTTTTTAAAACCTATCAAATAAGAATTCTCAAAGGTCTAAAATCTAAAAAGTAATGCATGAATTTACATAGAAATGTTGCATATATAAAGAGATACAAGTGTTAAAATTTATTAATTTCGAGAGGGATTTGAAGTAGATAGAATTGTTTAGAAATTTATCCAATGAGGAGATAACTTAATACAAAAATTGATAAACTCGCAGATAAACTTTTCTGCGAGTAGTTCACCTTCACAGGGAATAAATAGAATTTGAAGGTCCTCTCCAGGCTCCGGGAAAAAAATGAGTTTATAACATAATATTATGGGGTACGGTCAAGAGCCCCCCCCCCCCGGTAACGACCCCCCCCCCCCGGTCATGAGCCCCCTAGGTCATAAGCCCACCGGTCACGAGCCTCCCCCCCCCCCCTCCCTGTTTTTTTAATCCTTATTTACCTAGTTAAACAAATGAAGAACTACTGAGATAGAAATAACTGAGAGTTGCCAATGTAGTTTGTTGTATCCGCTAGTTTGTTATACTGCACACTTCATGATTGTTTAATGACCTGGCAGGGGGGTTCGGGGGGCGGCACGCCCCCCATATACATATATTTATGTCTAATCAGTAATGAACTACAAAAGTGTCAATAAGGATTAAATAATATAGGTAAATAAGGATTTAAAAACAGGGGGGCTCGTGACCGGGGGGGGGGGGCTTATGACCTAGGGGGGCTCATGACCGGGGTGGCTCTTGACCGGGGGGGCTCATGACCGGGGGGGGGGGCTCTTGACCGGGGGGGCCTATGACCTACACCCAATATTATAGAACTAAGGTCTACGATCATTATTCTGCAAACTGCATACAATTCGGTTCAGTATATATTTTATAATTAGTTTTTAAAGTTTTTTATAAACAAACAATGCGTTTTCGGCCTTTATTTAAATTATTTTAGATATTAATTGTTTCCTAAAGTATATAAACGTTTCTATAATAAGTTCATTCAATTTTATACCTTTACACGAATATTAAATGGATTTATTAAACCTAATACCTAGTTGGCAATCAAAACAAATGGTGTACATTCTTTTTCTTCAGGCTGAAAATTTCTTAAATTAGTAAGTCGGAAGTAAAATAGGTTTTGTAGAGTTTTGATTATAAAAATCTTTAAAAGCATATTAAATTAAAAATATGCTACCAAAATCGATGGGGTTTGCAGCAAAATGATAAGAAACATTAGCCTCGTTGAATAAAGCAATGAAAATATTCGCTTGGAGGGGACCTTTAAAGTAAATGTTCTAGGAGATCCTCGTAATACTCTGACACTTACAGAAATTGGAGAGTGGCCATTAACTTAAAGCCATTTTAAACGAGCGCTCATTGCCGCGTTCTTGTGAGTGGCACTAGGCCACACCCACTGCAAGCCAAAATAACCCTCAAAGCCTTGTTACACGGTGCGAGTTACTGTCGTGACAGTGGACAGCAGATGCCCCACTGTACTGCACTGATGATTGTCACCGTCTCCATAATATCAAGCATATGTCTTGATTTTTGACTCATGATTGGCAGTGACAAAGAATGGTGACGTGGATGAGAATTGAGAGCTTGTGCATGTATATATAGGCATCCAGTCGATTTCGACTTAGGAAGATAGAAGAGAAATACAGAAATGGAAAGTCTCTTCACTGGGAGGAAGAAAAAATAATTATATATACAAACAGATAATTTAAAAGAATATCCATATACATACACATACATACAATGAGTTGAAAGAGGTCTTGCTCTGGTGTGTGCAGCCAGACCAACAGTTCCTCTGCAGGCTCTGCCGCATGATGGACACTACAAGGCCTCCGCTGGTTGTGGATGGTTGTGACTTCTTTCCCTGCTTCAATATATGCCTAACACCTGTTCCCCAGGCAGCATAACTTTCTTGGGACACGATTGGGACCAGTTTGTGTCATAGGGACTTGCTTATGTACTTAGGAGAAATGTTGTCCCAACAATGGGACATCACAGTTGAACCAATATTGTTATCCCAGGCATGTCCCAATACTATCCCGATATTTTCTCCAATTCTTGTTCAAATTCATGGACCATAGATGCGTAACACTGAACATAGTAGGTACCCCTCCCAAAATAAGCTATCAACCTTGTAATTTATATCTGAACCAATTTGGTTCGTTTATTTTGTGAAATATGAAGTCCATTCAATTTCAAAAATAGTTAAAGTAGGACCTAGTTATGTATTTTTGCGCTTTAGGTCCGCCTCTAGTTTTCAATATTTTGACACTTTATATATATAAAAGAAGCCATTTTAAGACGTTTATCACGAATACCATTTTTTGTGAAAACTCTTCGTTTACGAGATATAACGCAATTAAGTTTCCAGTACAAAAAAAAAATTAGGTATAACCTACAGCTACTAGCCCTTTCTCCTAGAATTTCCGCCATTTAGTGTTTTTTGATGAAATAGTTTAGTGATGTGAAAACGTTATCGTAGGTTTTTGTACCCGCTATTTTAGTGTACTGCACACTTCATGATTGTTTTATGTCCTGGGGGAGGGGGATAGGGGCATCATGCCCCTCAATATTCATATTTTTAATGCTATATCAGATATAAACTGCAATAAATGCACCTTCACAGACCCCCTACCAAAATCAACCTACCGGAAAATTAATTTTGCTATATATCGAGAACCAAGAATTTCCACAACAAAAGGTATTCTTGTAAAACGTCATAAAATTACACCTTTTACCTATATATTGAGTTAAAATATCGAAAATCAGTGGTGGACCTAAAGCACAAATTTACATCTAGCTACTGCTTTGTATAGCCCGTATTACTCTGTGGCGCTCGCCATGGCGCTGTTGTCTCTCTCTACAGATATGGCGCTCACCATTCTCAAAATTGCTATTACACTAGACGAGTCAATATGGCGGTGATCGTGCATTGAAATTTAGGGAAAATTGAAAAAATTACTATGAAATGAATCGTAGCATTAAAATTCGATGTCATAACTAATATATATTTAGTTAATTATCTTTTTGATAGTTTTGTGAAGCAATTCCATGCCTATATACTAAAAAGTTTATTTTCATTGATTGTATGGCAACACTGGACACTACACAGAAGCGTTCATTCTTTTTTTGTATCGCGCAGTAGCCGTACAAAGTCTTAAATAACCTTTAAAATGAAACAAAATACTTTTTCCACTACTTCAAATCTCTTCAGCAGGCTTCATTGACAATTTTATCACCTCTAAAACGGTGGCGGTGTTGGTTCTATCGCGCAGTGAGCGATTACAATTTCGTGGCGCTCGCCAAGACATTTTTCGCTATTAGAGAGAAAAATAACAAAACTATGGCGACCGCCACAGTGTAATTCGGGCTTAAGGTGGATCTTTACCGAGGTTAAAGATAATGCCTGCATCTCTCCAGTTTCTTTGTACTCTAGATTTTATGAATTATTTCTGCATTTGAATTATAGGTATACGTATGTATTCTTTTAGTCGGAAGTTTGTTTTGACAAGTCAGTTATTCTGATCAAGATAGCTGTTATAATAGTTGTTTACTTGTATACATTACTGCTATGAATAAATCAAATAATTGAGCAACTGTTTGTTTTACTTATTTTAATTTTTAAACCTTCTATAACTCTATAAGAAGAACTAACCGTCTGTAAATATGAGAGAGCTCCGATATTAAGATGATAGTATTTCCTCTGATTTTAGAGCTAGCTCTAAACTCAGAGTGAAACTTCTTTCCATTTATCAAATACAGTATAGCTTATAATTGATTTTTTTTTCAAACAATTACATAATATCTTTTGCAAGATGAATAATTAAGAAATTAAGCAGATATTTCATTATTAGGGAAATGACTGCATTCACAGAGTATCTAATCTGCATTCATGAACAATGTCACCGACGGTACATGGTATGTGGTGACTCTTTTATAGGAGCCACTTTCCTCTCTGATTTCTTCTTTTAGTCCCTTGTTTATATTTTCCTTTTGACGTCGGCGATGTAGCCTTTAGTTCAGAGGCAGAGGTTAAGCCCCTAATAAAATAAAATAAAAATTGGGACAACCTTGTGAATAGTATTACTTACGGGACAACATTGGGACATCATTGTCCTAATGTATCCCAACAATAATGGGTTTGGGACAATATTGGGATAGTAATGTAAATATTTCCCAACGTTGGGAACTTCTCTTGTCCCATTCTTGGGTCCCAACATTGGCCCAACAAGTACAACAAACAAGGTTGTCCCAGTCATGGGTCCCAATGTAGTCCCAACTATGTATTACAGTCAAGTCCCAATGCTGTCCCAAGGAAATTTGCCGCGTGGGTCGCTTCCAACGACGCCACCGCCCCTCTTGTTAATTTACGGTACTCAGTTCGGTCCAGTGCTACATCCTCCTAATTGTCTACGGGCTCCTCAATCGCTTTCAGGTTCCTCTTTAGCAATTTTTTGTAGCGTAATTTCTGGCCACCGACTGTACGAGTTCTAACAGCAAGTTCGCCGTACATTACCGCTTTGGGTAACCTTTCATCATCCATTCTCACAACGTGTCCAGCCCATCTGATATTTGCAGACACCAATAAAGCTTCAATATTGGGCATACCAGCCAGCCTGAATACCTCCACGTTTGAGGTATGATCCTGCCAATTTACACCAAGCAGCAGTCTGAGATGGTACAGCTGAATAGCAGTTAATTTCCTCATGTGTTTCCGATACAGGGTACAGTCTCAAGTTAGTACATCAGAGTCGAGACAACCACCGCTCTGTAGACCTACATCTTGATACACAACCTCAGATCTCTGTTACACCACACTCTGGTTCGGAGTCTACCAAATGCAGCACTCGCTGCCTGTATTCGTCCTATCAATTCAACATCAATAGAGCTATCTCTGGATATGGTACTGTCAATATAAGTGAATGTATCAACACTTTTGAGCACCACATTTCCACACTGAATAGCTTGAGCGACATATGGAAGCAAAGGCGGAGGTTGGTACAGAACTTCTGTTTTATCGGTGTTGACCTTGAAGCTAAATAAAGATGATGCGTTGCGAAATCGGGTCTAGCATACTCTGGAGGTCATCAACGTTGCTGGCTACGGGAGCTGCATCATCTGCATATAGAAACTCGCGTACATATGTACACGCGACTAACTTTTGTACGAGCTTTGGGCCTAGCTAGATTGAATAATTTACCATCTGTTCGACTGACAAGGTTCACACCTTCTTCCTCATCAATTCTTGATATTGCCAAAATAGCTGTAGGAAAACGGAGAACAAAAGCGGATCGAGCACGCACCCCTGTCGCACTCCACTCCGAACAAGAAAAGGATCAGTCTCACTGCTTCCAGCCAGAGCAGATGCACTCATATTTTCTTGGAACTACTGCACGATGGTGAGAAACACATCTGGACATCCATAAATCTTCAACCCTGCCACAGGATCTGCCGATCTACAAACCCTTTAGGAAGTCAACGAAGGCAATGTATAGAATTTATCTATGCTCCACGGACTTCTCTTGAAGCAGTCTTAGCGAAAAAGATCATGTCCATAGTAGACCTCGTCTATCTGAATCCAAACTGAGTTTCAGGCAAGATTCTCTTGAAGGCCTTCTCAAGACGCGTTAACATGACTCTTGCCAGTATTTTACCTGCCACGCAGATGAAGAAAATGTCACGGTGGTTGCCACACTTACTCTTACATCCTTTTTTCTTAAAAATAGTAACAATTTTAGCGTTTTATTTGAAGTCCACTGGTACCTCACCACTCTGCCAACAAAGATGGAAAAGCTTCACCAGTAATTCCGCTAAGCTATTACCTCCATATTTCCATACTTCAGTGGGTATGTCAACAGAACCAGGTGCTTACCATCGTTCATTCCACGCAGAGTTCTCTGAGGCTCGTCCACACACGGCGGGGCCTCAAGGTCTGCCCTAACTGGAAGCTGGCGAAGCTCAGTCATAACGTCAAAGTTTGCAGTGCCATCGTGATTCAAGAGATCTTCATAGTGTTCCCTCCACCTGCTCTTGATGTCATCCGCATTAGTAAGGAGTATCCCATCCTTGCTCGGCACAGGTGCTGACTTCGGCATTTCGGGTCCATACACCTTCCTCAACGTGGCATAAAAAGCTGCTTCTCTTGACCACCGTTCATTTTTAATCTCTCTAAGGCGAAGCTGCAGATTTCTTCGGGCTTCTGCGAGATCATTTTGAATGATCCTCGTTACTCTGCCATCCAGAGTTACCTGATATGTTTTGTTTTTCACGTCAATTAGATTATTTATTTCAGCTTCGTTTTTCATGAAACAGTCAGGTGACTTCCTAGCGGATGTGCCAAGTACTTCTCTAGATATATCCTGCATACCCGATTTAAGTATTTCCCAAGTGCCCTGCACACAATACACAGTGTCGCATGATGTCATGTCAGTTTGCATCTGCTGAGAGGCCCCCGAGCACTGCTGTCAAAACATTCTACAAAAATTTGGATCCTTCAACTTGACGACTGCTAGTATCAAAAGGACACGCATAGCAACAAGTAGCGCATAGGAATAGAGGACATAATAATGTACATAGAAACAAGAAGGCACTTTAATTCAATATAACACATTTGATTATGTTACAGATATATGGAAAGTAGAATTACTCTAGAGAATTAATGTAATCAGCAATAGCTATAGGTAATAACATAAAATTCTAATTTTTCTCTCATATTTTAATGTTTAATAGATTAATTAGTATTAATAAAATATAGGATAGATTGCTGATATTGAAAAACGGTATCCAACATACAACTATTGGTCATAAAAGTCATTATCAGGTCCAGGTTTTCCACCCTTCTCCTGATGATGAATAGAAATCTTTCTATTCGAAAGCTTGAAACCTGAAAATACCTTCAACGCAGAGTTTAAATAACCTCTGATAATAGGGATTTACCGTTGAGTATGAATATTTTCAATCAGAGAGCTTATTTCACTATTTAGGACCGCAAGAGATGCATTCAAAACTGGCTATTTTATGGCAGACGACACAAATAGTTTCTTTTCTCAAAAATATCAATTTATTATAAAGGGTATTTCATTTTTCATGACTCTAAGAATCGGGATGGTTCACTAAACAGGAATAAATAATATAAGAGTTATACTGGTAAAACTCTTCTCTAATGAAATACATGATTTCACTATATGGAGATGCATAGAAAACTAATGGCAATTTTATGGTAGACTACACAAAATAGGTTTAGAAAATATTAATATATCATAAAGAGTACCTCATATCTTAGGACTAGAAATATTGGGATAGTTCACTATACAGGAGTTCATTATAGAAGAGTTATTCTAGAAAAACTACAACTAGTTCAGTATATAGAGATGCATAGAAAACTGATGGTAATTTTATGGCAGACTACACATAATATGTCTACTATTCAAAATACTCTATTAATCAGGATTTCATTACTGTACCTACATTTACTTTGCTTTAGATTGCAGAACTTCAACACATCTATTTTGCATTGAACCAATTAATTGCATTTTTAAGAAGTCTATTTTGAATTTCATTCCAATACTGTTCAATTTCTTATTTTTTAAATTGGCGTCCATTCTGATAAACTTTTGAAACAAAATTCCCCATAAATTTCCTAATAATGTTAAAGTCTGGCGACACAGTAGACCTGTCCAAAACTTGAATTTCTTTGTTCTAAACCAGTTTCAGTTCGTATGAAGGTGTGTCTGGTTGCCTTAGCCAACTGAAAATTGCGTTATTGTTATTTCTATTTATACTATTCAAAAATGTTACAAGAGTTTCTCCCAACACAATGATATATCGAGTTGAATTCTCTTTCTTTTCCATCACTACTGATTCTGCTTTTCCAACAGCACAAACCGCCCCTCCTGCCCGAAAAGTTACTTTGAATAACAGCAGTTCTTCATTTCTCAGATCGTGCCTATCGCAATGGCACCCATTGCACCCATCCCAAACGGACATCTTCTCTTCGAAAAAAACATCACATTTTCTCTAATTGGTTGGGCTCAATTTTGAATGATATAAATAACAATGATGAAATTTTTAAGTAGGATAATGCAGCCACATACTCCTTTACACAGATTGAAAAAAAAACTGGATTAGAAACAAGAAAATCCAAGTTTTAGACTGGCCTTGCCAGGTACAAACATTATAGAAATTTTAAAGTTTATCATCATTAAAAAATAAGTTATATTGAAAACTTTTATCGAACAATATTGGAATGACATTCTCAGTAAAACTCTATAACACTTAATTAGTTCAATGCAAAATAAATGTGTTGAACTTTTGATTTTTAATGAAAAGATAAATGAGATTTCATTCAAATACTATTAAAGAGCGTATGACAACTTATGTTAATCATATTAACCCTTTATATCTCAAGAGGACATGTATGTTCCCTTCCAAATAATGTGTATTGCTCGACAATCAAGAAATATTTTCCTTAGACGATATGGTAGAACAAATTTGTACCCTTTCGTCCAACTAATATGTCCACTATCAAAAAAAATATTTATAATTTTTTTTGCTTATGTTTACTATTTCCATGTACTACAAAGAGATTCTAAAATTTAATATATCACTTGCAAATTAAATTGGAATATAAAGGGTTAAACTATCATTTATGATTATATGTCTTTGGTAGCAAATTCACTTATTTTGTTATAGCAATTATTAATTCTACTAGAGTAGGTTCATAAATTATATCAATAATATAAAACAGTATGAAACATTATATAATTTAGAGCAATTGAAATTCAGGTGATGGTGACTTTTCCGGATTTTCAAGTTGTTGCTACTAAGCAAAAAAAGATGAGCCCCGCATACCTTAGATTGTCACTTGATTGGAGACTAAGAACTCAATAGAAATGAACTACTCTTTTTTAACCTTTCCCTTGCGTCCGGTTTCAATTCTTCATCATCGTGAAAGATCAAACCCGTTCCCGTAATAAAAGAGGTAGGTAGGCTTGCTTAGCAGCTATATAAGCCCATCGGAACTTCAATGCTTCACAGTTCACTAGCTGAGGTCCACTAGGTCGTACATAAGAATATTTAATAGTTAAGACTATAGCCTCCAGAGATGAAGATGTCTTGGAAAAAAAGTTTGCTGGGACTACTCATTTTAGGTTTTGTCATATCTGCAAATGCCAAACCTTTCAAAAACGACGTACTTAGAAGCTTAGCCAGCACAACCAACACTACAAACGATGCTGAAACTACAGAAACTGCAATGTATGAAGAAACAACAGAAACTGCAAACGGTGCTGAAACAACGGAATCTACTTTCATAAACTCAGAATTATCGAAAAGATCCATTTTTAACGGTGATCTCTTAGCAGCAGTTGTTCACGATCCAGAAGCTGTTCAAGATATGATGAGATGCATATTGAGAGTGTCTTGCAATTTCATCGAACCCTATAATCAGATGATGACAGGTATGTATTCTATCAGTTTTACGATTATTACAGAAAGCTTTTCTTCTTAAAGTCAATCATTAACAAATTTGATTTAAATGGAATCAAGATAATCAATTATATGTTTAAAAATAGTTTGTTCATTCAAATAATGATTATTATAGAAAATGTATCTCACAAGTCTGTGTCGTTGGATTTTGTATTCTCATAAAGCATTAACTTTGCTAACAGAACGTTTATACATCAGCGTGTAATATTCATAATAATATTTCTTAAATAGTTTAGTAATTAGTGTAGTCTATAATATATCTCGAATTAGACTAATTATGGTTTAATTACGAATTTAAGCAGACGTTTTGTAAATTGAAATTCATGGCCATCTATTGGGAAATAATGTGAACAACGTTATCTATCGGATGTTCGATCAAACTTATAATAATTAATATAAACCCTATTTTCCCCAATATTTTAATTTCAGTCGAAACATTTTATAACGTTAATAGGTTATTGTAAAATATTTCTTATGATAATTTTGAACTGGTTTCAATGTATTCAAATTAAATAATTATGATTGATCTTTTGCTTTCAATTATATCAAATAAGAGTGAAATATTATATTTCTAAATATATGAGAGCTATCATTTTGTAGTGTCTCAAGTTCTTTATTATTAAATACGTTTTTCCTGTTCATAAGAACGAACCTTCATTTTTATTTCCATTGTTTTCTATTACAGAACACGGAGCTTACATTCTGCTGAATGGAGGTTGCAAACCAGGAATGTGTTCTGATGAAACGGAAGAAACAATTAAAGAAGTGAAGAATACTTTCATCGAACTCTACCCAACCCCTTACAGCAACCTCATAAAATACCTGAAGAAGAATGCACATAAGTACGGGGCGTAACCTGTCTCAGAGGGCATTTTTGATGTCGAGGGAAGTGGAGGAGACTGACGCTAAGTAGAACATTTGCAAGACGAAGAACATGTAGAGGAACAAACAGCAGAAAGTTGAGAATGAAAACAAAGTGAATGGATAAGAGAGAGTTTAGAGAAATAGTAGTGTTTCTATGTTGTTTGAATAGTTATCTTGCTTACAATGAACTTCCTTAACATGTACAATATGGCCTTAAGTTGTGTCATAAAAAATGGGGGTGACAATGAAAATTATTAGTTTGGTTGTTAATTTCTCTCGACATCTATTATTTTTTGAACATTGGTTACACTTTCAATTGAACTAATTTTCTGTGAATGAATAGGGTAAGTTACGAATTATCGGTCAGTACTACATCTTCTGTCATATAAGAAAAAACAATATAAAAATTATTGTTATTATTATTATTATTAAATAGCACTGTTTCTTATATGACCGAAAATGTAGTACTAACCGATAATTCGTAACTCACCCTATTTCATATTTCTGTAAATGATTATATCATTTCATGTTTTTATCTCTGCGAGATAGTTGATTATATACATTTGTGATAATTTGTAATAACTACAAATATAATTATTATTACACTGTAATAAAATAAAACAGTTGAAATGTCTTTAACTACCTAAAGTATTTTTAAATGGAAATTGGATGAGTTTTTGCGAAAGAAAAAATTTGTAATAGACCTGTTGACATCCATTTTCCGAGTACTGTGATGTTTCTCTAATTCCTACCGACTGAAAGCAGTTCAAACTAACGAAAGAATTGAAGAGTTCAAAAATTCATCAATTTTCAAGTAGTTTATTTTTTTACTATGAAATATCCTAAGAATAGATTAAAGTTTTGATGATAAGCTTCGATTTTATAACTAATTAAAAATTTGATAGGTCCATAGTTCATTTAACTTCTAATTCAGGTCAATGATTGGTGAACACCAACAACATGAAATTAGGAAATATTTAGACTTCAAAATGAATAGTTTAGAAGTTAAAAAACTTTTAATAGTTTAAAATTATGAAGGTTATAAAATAGACTTTTTTCTTACTTTAGAATAGACTTTTCACAGAGTATAAAGTGCAAATGAAAAGCCACCAAATTAAATATAATAGAAAATTTAATTCTTTCGAAATTCACTAAATAAGAAGACTTTTTAAAATAAAAAAATACTCTATTGCATAAAAGCATCTAATTAAAATGCGTAATGAATATCTGATTATTAAATCAACAAATAAGATCAAATAATTTTCAATAAAACTGATCACATCCATAAAAATGCTTTATTGATAAAATCCATGAAATGGTAATATACATATTTTACAGAGTAATTACAAAAATGGAATAGAATACATTGTAGTTTCAATTGCAGGGAAATATTCCATCACCAACATAAATTTAAAATAATTTTCATTCCTAAAAAAGTAATATTCAAAATTTAATCAAATATCAATTCCAACACTAAATAAAAACTAAAATAAATTGGGCATCTACATTCAACAAGGAATACCATATTGCTAACGTCAAAGGAAAACTAAATATTATTTAGTAGAGGTTTAAGGTCAGCTTCGGCCATATCTTGACCATATTTCTGAATTCAAACGTCAAAAAGATAAAAAGACTTAAGACTTGAAAGAAGTCAGACAAGAAAGTGGCTCTATGATCAAGCAATGGAAAAATAGGAGCAAAAATACTCTCAAAAACCATGCAATTTCAAAGCAGGTTTCAATGAAAATTATAAGAAAAACACTAAAGATATGAAATTCTAAATTGATTGTAGAGGTATATAAAATATATGATAAAGATTAAAAATAACAAAAGTGCAACACAGTTATTATTAAACAAACAAACACGAATAAAAGGTAAAAAAAGTAGATATAAAAGAAGACACAAAATAACAATTATAGTATTAGAAAAATAGACCATAGAAATTAAATGATAAGTTAATATCAATATTGTTTGCACTATCACCTCTCGACTTACAATTTATATAATAACTACAAAATATTGAATTAAAATGACCATTCTTATTATTGTCAAAAGTACAAATAATTTCAGGAAGGGGTTTAGCTTTCTAGGTCAAACTAAACTAAAAAGTGCAGGTTAAGATATGCGCTTATTCTGACAAACTTGATGGTAATTCATTAGGGTGGGTATAGTCTTTTAGATACACTTTACAGTTACTAAAAACCTAAAACTCTTAGAAAAAGAAGAACTATATATAAAATTTGATACTAAGATTCAGAGTCAAATAGATATTCTAATTGACGCCAAGCATAATAATTGATATTAAAATGTACGAATATGGCTGTTTGCACTCCATTGCACGGTAGTATCTATCTAACATAATGTTTCAACATAACTACCTAGTTTACACTATAGTGATAGAAATGTACTAAAAATATCTAAGCCTGAGCACCGGAGAAAAAGTGCCACTGATATCAAAGTATGTAAATTGTACATCTTCTTTGCTCTGTAGTATTGAGTTACATAGTTAGAAAACCTCTAACTGATTCAGGAAACCTTATTAAATGTAGGTGAACAACTGTAAGTTCACATAGTTGATAGAAACCTAACAACCTATAAAATCGTCAATCTGATTACAAATAATTCGAACCTACTTTAATACAAGAGATAGTGGCTAAGTGTTTAAGATCTTGATTGATGTTGGAAGAGCAAAGAGCCTACAAATTAAAAGCAAATAGTAACTTCTGAGAGCGTCAATCATTTTGGTGACTAATAGTCATAAGTACATTCAGTCCATTCATGAGATAGATACAAAATCCTATAGCATTGTGATACCATTTTGATAACTAAATTCCTCTCAAGAGATCATTAAATTAAAATTCTTATCACAAATTCCACGTACGAGTCAATATTCTAAGAGCTGATTAGTTTATTGAAAGGTCAGTCCTAGAGAAGTCACTTTCAAGATGTATTGAAAGTGTCACAGACTACATGTTGAAAAGTAGAGCTACCCCAATGCCACCCTGAGGTACAGCAGTGCGTCAGTGAGTCCAAACCTGCTCGGCAGGTGGTGCTGCGCTCACATGCAGGCTGCCGGTAAAGGACCTTTTATCTTCTTACAGACTGCAGACAGGAAGTTACCCAGAACGTTAAACAAATCGTCATCGCTCTGAAAAAATAAAAACTATAATAAGAAATATTTGAGAAATGTCTACAATAACTAGCAGTGTTAAATTAGTTAAAAAAAGATATCCTTGTTACAAAATTATAGATTGCATTCTGTTATCAGGTTTAACTAAAGAAAAAACTAATATAAAACTAAAAACGGCAGATGTGAGGATATTTATTAGCTAATATGTATATTGAGTAGCATATCATTCCCCTTTTAAACATGATGTTTTCCACGAGAAGTGAAGTGTGATGTCTGAGGTGGCGAAAGTAACGTCTGGTGAGGACTGTTGTGTGTTTACATTGAATGATTTACGTGTTAGAGGTGTTGGTAGTTAAGGTGATCGATATCTTTCATAAAAGTATAAAATTGAAACAAGATCAATTTTTTAATTAGTTTCAAGTACAGCTATTAAAGTTACAGCTTGTCTGTAGCGCATGCAATGTGGGTGAAAGTTGGAGGAATCAGAAAAAATTATATATTGGGCAAATCTCAATGTTTTGTTGTAATTATATTATCGAAAATATTTTCAAATAGGCCTGTTTCTAAAATTAACTTCCAATTTCTGATATGTTCTATCGTGAAACAACTCTTCCTCTTTCGTATGAATTCTGTCTCTTCTCTAACATCTAAGTGAAAGTATAAAGCTGTTATAATGCGTTGAAGTTATCCCCTAAAATATTAGTTTTCTACAAAAAAAACTGGTCTCTCTATTGGCTGTAGCCAATTTAAGGAACAAAACATTATATTTTGTTCTGAAGGGTATCAACCCTCTTCAGTGCGATGTATGTATCTATTTGTGTTGTGATTGTGTCTGTTCTTGTTCGTTGTGTGATGAGATGGGGTCGTGGGCTTTGATATCCCCCAAGATGAGAAGGTTGGCGATGGTTGAGGTGTTATATGGGAGGTGAATACCCTGGGGGCGTGGAGTCAGTGGGGGTATGTAGAATATTTGTTTGCTCTATTGTATGTGTATTCTGAATGTAGATGGCATCTAAAATTTGCATTGTATTTAGAATCTGCATTGCATTTAGACTCAGTAGAGTGTGGGGTCTAATGGCATTTCAATTCGTGAGAGTTTTCGGACGTGGTGTTAGTGAAGGGCATGTTTTTGTGGATCAGTGTAATAGGCTCATCCACCTCGAGTGGGCCAATCGTGTCCGATTGTTGTGTATCCAGAGAACGTTGGAGTAGTCAGTCTTGTTATCGGTGAGCTTTGTTTCATACATGCTTGTATTCATAGTGTATGTTCTGTTCGTGTGTCAGTTTTGAATGCCAGTGATGGTTGGTTGTAGAATGTCAAGAGAGTTATGTTGTGAAGTAAACAAAGCTGTAGGAAAGATAGAGTTAGGTGGAGGAAAAGGTGGAATGACAAACTGAGTGACAGAGGGGGATACAGGTGGGTTAGGATTGTTCAATGGTGTTGTAGGTGTCATGTTATTTTATGGGATGTCAGTTTTAATGGCGCCAAATGTGTCTCTGTTGTCGGCCCCAGAGCAACGTCGAAAATTGTGTGTCTAACTGCTACAACAGGCACACTGGTTTCCATCAGTAAGGCGGGTCCAGGTAAAACTGCACGTCGGATAAAGTCATCGTTGGTCTCTATGTCACCGGAGAGGAGTACCAAAGTTATTAAAGTACCGCCTAATACTTGGTGTCAGGTGGGCTGAGTCTGGGGCGACACTCTTGCCATGTCCTCACAAGTGAATACGGGGAGTTGAGGAGCCTTTCGTGCCCAGTCTAGACCATACTGCCAACACGTGTAGGCTCTCCTCTGTAGGTCAACAGCTCCTTGTTTCCAAGAATGTAGGCTATAAGGTGGTGTATGATCTGCAGAGGAGAATTTCTATTCATCCTCTGGACCGAACCAGTTTTCCAGCTCTCTTATCTGAGAGTGAACGGGGTGATCCACACGAAAGACCAGACAAAAAAATAAAGCTTCCAAGAGATAGCGTAGCCGGGCACAATTTTCTTCTGTTTCTGACTAAAGAAGAATGGCCACTAAGTTCCCCGGATTTGAAGGTTTTGTATCATTTTTGGGGGAGGAAGCCTGTACTACCCCCGAGATGTTTATGGAGGTCCTAAAGAAACGATTGGTGAAGGCACGGGTTTCTTCCAAAGTATCATCAGCCCCGACCAAAATTATCATATCGCGGTTGATGACATTCCTCTAAGACTTAGAGCATTTATCAAATCTAAGGGCGACCATTTAAAAAAAAAAATCATAGTTTTTTTCCATTCGTTAAAGTCTACCATACATTGTGGATAATGAAGCTGTAGAAAAATGTTTTTCGTTCTATTTTAGTAAGTTATGTCTTCAACAGTATTTACTGAATAATAATTTACTATAAACTTTTATCGTTCAGCTATATTGGTCTATTGTTAATAAAGGTAACGCTATCCACTTTCCCCTCTCACCCCATTGATGGTGACAGTGGGGACAAAACTGAGACGAGGGGCAACTTTGCCCGTGAGTTTCCCCATCTCATTGAGAAGCACATCCCCCTCACTGGTGGTGAAACATTTGTAGATGGGGGCGAAAGCGTCCTCTCCAGCGTATCTTGGTACGCACTGAAAAGAAATACACCATTACAAATAGCAACACAGAAAACACACAAGAAAATTCTTATAATAAGAACTTGTCTGCAAAATGAATGACTGCATTGCCACAATAAAGATTTCGTGATTAATACGCATTTCTCCACTAGCTAATTTCTACACCGATGAACAGGTAATAAACTTTCTATACTTAGGAGCTTCTTACATTATCAATATAGCTACTCACCTTTCTTGCAATTTTCGTGGGTTTTCTATTGTCATTGATCATGCAGCTGACTATTTTGATCTGAACTGAAGTGTCTGGAACGTGTTTGACAACACAGGCGTGAACTTTATTCCCAAGACACTCAGTGGGGCCATGCTGACACTGGAACGTGAAGGAGGTGCCCGAGCCTGAGGTCTGGAAAAGAAGAGAGGTGAGGAGGTCTGGAAAAGAAGAGAGGTGAGGAGGTCTGGAAAAGAAGAGAGGTGAGGAGGTCTGGAAAAGAAGAGAGGTGAGGAGGTCTGGAAAAGAAGAGAGGTGAGGAGGTCTGGAAAAGAAGAGAGGTGAGGAGGTCTGGAAAAAAGAGGTGAGAAGGTCTGGAAAAAAAGAGGTGAGGAGGTCTGGAAAAAAAGAAAGGTGAGGAGGTCTGGAAAAAAAGAAAGGTGAGGAGGTCTGAAAAAAAAGAAAGGTGAGGAGGTCTGAAAAAAAAGAGAGGTGAGGAGGTCTGGAAAAAAGAGGTGATGATGTCTGGAAAAAAGAGAGAGGAGGTCTGGAAAAGAAGAGAGAGGAGGTCTGGAAAAGAAGAGAGAGGTGAAGGGGGCATGGAAAAGAAACAGGGAAGCGATATAAAGTTTCAGCTACATCGGAGCTTCACAGAATATTTTCCAACAGATACAATGACGATATTAATTCACCATATTGGTTATTCAAGTTAGAACAATTGTTATTTTGTTCTACCATAACAAGTGTTACGTTAGAGCATATTGTATATTGGATGAAATTAAGACTCCTCATACTTCAGTTTAACTAACTAAGAGACACTCACCGTAGCCTTACCATACGGCACCAGACTCAGGTTTATCTTGTCGCCTATCTTGGCCATGGTCGGTGCTAGCTGCAGTCTCACGAAGTTTTTGCTGTCGGGACACAGAGGCTCGTAGTAAACACCCACTTGGACTGCGTCAGGGGGAGAGGCATCCTGAGGAAAAAAGAACGAATTAATATGGAGGAAAAAACATTACTCAAAATGATGGGACTATCATCAGTAATCAGCTAAGGAAAGTTGATATAAATGTTGTTCATGAAATATAATTTTATTGTATAAATAACTTTATAGCAATATAGAGTTCCTGAAAATAAATTGTCAAGATATGACCTCAAATGGCTAATAACACCTGTACTATTTGCAAGTGTTCCACAGAGAACATACACATTTTTGAGGCCATTGTACAGGTGAGGTTATTATGTACTTGATATAATTCTTATTAAATATATCTCCATAGATCTCAATATTGATATAGCTTCAACTCGATAACTGCAACTAAATTGTAAAAAAAATATTATTCAATTAATATAATCGCTCGGAATTTTGGGAGAATTGAGAAGCAAACAAAGAAAATGTAAAGATTATCAAATTGGGGAAAAATTTAAATATAACAGTTATCTTCTTAAAGGTTACAGGACAATAACCCCCCATGCAAAAAAAACGCGGTCAAAAACCCCCGTGCGAAATACCCCCAGGACAAAAAAAAAACGTACAATAACCCCCGGACAAATACCCCCTAGCAAAAAGCACCGGTCGATATAAATGGCCTAATTCATTTTTATTAATTATCAATAATTTTTTTATTAATAAAAATGCTATATGTTTTGAATATAAAAAGAATGCAAATTTTTGCACGGGGGATTATTGTCCTGGAAGCCTTCTTAAAAGGTGTAGAATATGAACAATTATTTCACTTTTATTAACTTGCAAACAATATCATAGATGAGCAAAAACAAGTAACTGCATTTATTAATTGAATAGCTATTGTTATCATCAAATTGCAATTGTATTTTATATTTACATAAACACATGAATTTTACTAAAATATGAGGAGCACTTTATCAATGAGATTTCTAACCCAATACTCACAACATCGTTAATAATTTCGCGCAAATAGTGTGTAGTAGAGTTCTCGTAAGTAGCTCTGTACGACTCATTACCATACGAAGGATTGTGTTTGCGACCATAGAATTGAATGTCAGAGATAAGAACCAAAGATATCACCCATACTATCAGCACTGTCGTCCACACGCCGTAGAATCTTCGTATGCAACTGTATATCGTAGTCATGCCGCCACTACGGTGACTGTCGAGTGTTACGCTAGCCTTACTGAGGGATGGATTGCTACAGAGAGGACAGACTTGCCACTTGTCACTGCTATCAGCAGGTGAAGAGGTGTGACTGCAACGCTTCTCACAGAGACTACCTCTCACTACAGACACTGGCAACTCTCTGCTAATGTTGACGTTGTAGCTCACTAGTCTGGGCACACTGGACAGGTAGTCTTTGATCTTGCTGGAGATGTGCTTTCGACTCGATCTTTTGCTTTTGGTAGATTCTGTGCTGGATTGGTGTGTGGTGATAGCGACTTCATTGGAATCTTCTTCAATGATCGGTAAGTGGGTCACATTGGAGCTGTACTTTCGCATTTTACTTTATTACTAACTAAAACAAATAAAAGCACAAAATATACTATACGAAATTCCAAACATCACCTGCAATAATAAAGGTATAGAAATAACTACAAGAAGCTTCAAGGAAAGTAGTCTAGACAGAAATACACCACTCTCGCTAATTTCTGTTTCAAAAGTACTTCGTGCTGCCATCTGGGTTTCAAAGGGGTGAACAGAATTGAAATGGAGTAAGGAAAATAGAGGTATTTCGTGTACGTGACGTCGTAACAACAACACTAAAATCATATTTTAGGAATTAAACATTGAAAATCGAAAAATTAATAACACTATCTATTAATGGATATAGTAAAAAAAACGTAAAGATATATTCAATTATTTATTATATATATCTGCTAAATTTTTTCTTAAAATCTTTTGTCTTCATTACGTCACAAATCACTCAATTATTGTCACTATAGTACTAGAAATATTTTGTATTCCTTCTGTGTTGCTGATCAATATTTTTTGAGTAGTAACAGCTTTGTAATGAAGGTAACCAACGCAAATAGAAAATTAGGGGTTAGGCAGTGTTAATAACGTGAATGTATTCATTACCGTTTTTTAGTAGGGTAATTAATAAAATAGATTTTTACGATATGCAATTGTCTTAAATAGGAATTTACAGTGTTGATGTTATGACGCCACGCACAGAAAACACTTCCCTTGTAAGTTGTTCTTAGCTACTATATTTCAATTCTATTAACCACTTTGAAATCATGATGGAAGCACAAAGCACTTTTGAAACAAAAATTAGTGACGAGAGAATATATTTTATATAGTAGCTATAATATCTTTGGCTTAGTACCTTAGATTCTAAGCAATACAAAACGAAACAGATACTAAGGTAAATATTATAATGTTTGACATTACTCAATACTGAATTAGACCAATATTTATTATCCTAATTCATTATATTTTGATACGATGCACTATTTCAATGCAGTAAGAGGATAAATTAGTCTTTATTTTATTCCGTTCTACTATCAGTGGTGTTCAAAAAATAATTTAGCCGATAAGAAGGTACATGTGATTACTAAGTACTGTTATCTGCGTACCGTCACCTCCACATCGATTGGTCACTATAGTAACGCTACTTACTTCTGAGTGCGACTGTACATCAGTACTACCTAATTTGCTAACTAGCTCTCCATTTACTTTTCTAAACATCTCACTCTAGGTTCTAGCTAAATTACTTAAGTTTTATTGTTGATAACGGTAAAATAAATACCGTAGAAAGTTTTAATCGATGTGAAGTTAGATCATGCGCAATAATAATATTCGAATCGGAAGATTTATGACACCATAGTTCGTCACAACATGGATTGGCATTGGTCATTTATCGGGTGTGAAGAAAAATACTTCATTGTTAAAAAATAGACCTTTTCGGTATCTATATTCAATATTCAAATGAACAGAAACATTTCAAAAGAAAGAAATAATGGTTAAGTTACTAGGCATACTAAAATGTCAGAAGTTAAAAACAAGGGATAATACCTGACTTTCAAATGTCATTGTAAGTTTATATTTAAATTAATTAATTAATAAGTTAAATATCGTAAACTCATTAGAATCTCAGTCTGAAATTTATTAAGATTTATTTATTAAGACAACACTTTTCGGATTTCATTTAACTTTATTAAGAGATATAATTTCTACTTCATCTATTATATAACTTTCTTCATAACTAAAAAACATCTTCACAGTAACATGTCAAAATAGATTAGATCACGCATGACAACTCCTAAAGCAACTACAGAAACGCTAGGGTGAATGCTCGATTACAGACATCAGTGTTTCCAATTATTGAGTTACTGATCACAAAATGTTAAAAGAACGATACCACTGATGGAGAAATTACCAACAGACCAAAAAAACACAATGCTCATGTGGAGAGAATTAGAAGGTGGTAGAAATTTAAAGGTGTAGAAAGTTTATAAGCAGTAGATTTAGTTGAGAGTTATAGTTATCGTAGGTAACAATTAAAATGAAACTTGAATTATATTTTTCTTATACGGTCGAAAATTTAGAACAGTCATATAGCTCTGAATTGGAACAAGAGTTAGATGATCTGTTCTTCTGCCATTGCCAATAAGAAAAAATAAGACTTCAAAATATCAACGAGACAAAAGTGGTAGAATTGAGGGAATGCAACGGTAAAATTTTCACTGATGCTTAAGATTTTCTTTGATTTAGACTTTAGAGATTTAAATTCACAAATTTATTTCATTCGAACCCTAAAGCCCTGTCCAGACGCTCCGAAAAATGCCTATTTTTCACTGAAATCTTGTGTTCGCGAACAAATTTGTCCGTGGAATAGCTGACAAATTTGTCGCCAATCACAAGAATCTAAACTGTCCGTGATTTTCAACATGTTGGACAAATTCGTCCCCGACCACTAGAATTGAAGTGTTCGGGAATGTTGTTTGAAAGAATAATTGTGATATATACAGGGTGTCCCAAAAAAACCGATACCCAAGTTTGAAAAGCTGTAATTCAAAAACTAGTAGACTTACAAAAAATTGGAAAATCACATTTTGTTTCTCAACATTTTTTCTATCTCTGTACAAATTATTACATGCATCAAATCAACGGTTTTCTTCTAGCTATATTTTTAGTGACAGATACCAAAAACCTGCTTGCGCACTTTCAGTAAAACACTTATTTCACAGTTTGAATTGTTCAAGAAGCACTTACAGAAAATTTGCAAATCACTGCAATAAAAAGTGGATTACATCTTACTAAATCTACATTCAACATATTTGTAACCTTTAATATGAAGCGACATCCTTACAAGATGTACGAGCGAAACAAACACCTAAATATCGATCTTCCTCGGCGTTGAATTTTGCTCATTGGTTTTAGCAAAAGAAATGTCCGGTTTGTGGACGATAATGTGATTGGTGATGGAACCACTTTTCTTTCGAATGACAAAATAAATTATCATAGCGTTAGCACATCTTCACCGAAGAACCTACCTCCTACTTTCAACTTTGACGTAAGAATATCGTGAGAGAAAGTCTGTGTGTGGATTGGACTAGGTACCAATGGCCGACTTGGCCGTATCGTCAGTCCTTATTTTTACAAAAATAATTTAAATGGGGATAGATACCTTGATTTAATAAATTATAGAATTGTTTCAAGACTTCAAGAAATACATGGAAACAGAATCAATCGAACCTGGTTGGTTCATGACGGGCTCAGAACTGTTGCTGTAAGGAAAAACTAAATGAGCTATTCGGCAATACGAATTATCGCCCTGAATCATCGTAACGAATGGCCCATCAGATCGACTGAAACGATTAATAGGAGGAACAGTTTGAATGTTTTTTTTCCGTTGCATATTAATAAACGCCTTTTATTGTTATATTAACGGTTTTTTAATTAACAATTTTAGTGAACTGTTGAAAGTTATTAAAAAAATGGTTTTAATATACTAAAATTAGAAGTTTAAAAGTGCGCAAACAGGTTTTTGATATCGTTACTGCATAATGAAAACGGTTTAATATATTCATCTAAAATTTTGTACAGATGTGTAAAAAATGTTGATAAACAAAATGTGATATTCAAATTTCTTTTAAATTTAATAGCTTTTGAATTGCAGCCATTGAAACTTGGGTATCGGTTTTTTTTGGGACACCCTGTATATATAGAGTAAATTCGATTATTACTATCATTCTAGCTAGATATGAATGATTGAATTCATTGTTTAGTAATCTATTTATATTATTTGATCGAGATTTTTGTAAATAAATTTAAATAAATATTTGTAGCTAGCTATTCAGGGATAATTTGATCAGTTATTTACAATTCTACATACTGACTAGGGTAAAGGTACTGACTAGGGTTAAGGTACCGACTAGGGTTAAGGTACCGACTAGGGTTAAGGTACCGACTAGGGTTAAGGTACTGACTAGGGTTAAGGTACTGACTAGGGTTAAGGTACCGACTAGGGTTAAGGTACCGACTAGGGTTAAGGTACTGACTAGGGTTAAGGTACTGACTAGGGTTAAGGTACTGACTAGGGTTAAGGTACTGACTAGGGTTAAGGTACTGACTAGGGTAAAGGTACCGACTAGGGTTAAGGTACCGACTAGGGTTAAGGTACCGACTAGGGTTAAGGTACTGACTAGGGTTAAGGTACTGACTAGGGTTAAGGTACCGACTAGGGTTAAGGTACCGACTAGGGTTAAGGTACCGACTAGGGTTAAGGTACCGACTAGGGTTAAGGTACCGACTAGGGTTAAGGTACTGACTAGGGTTAAGGTACTGACTAGGGTTAAGGTACTGACTAGGGTTAAGTTCAGAGTTATTGAACGGTTCCGCATATTATACCTAGGTAGCTATATTAATTATTATTTAACTCTCATTGTAATAATTAGATAGTTTTTTTCAACTTGTCCGTAAATGTGGAAACGTCCCATAACTTGGAGCTTACCAGTTACCCAATACCTAAATAGGTATACATTATTTTGTTGTTTTTCCTAATTTTACCAACTGCGTGATCTACGATAACTCCCACTTTGCGAGTACTAGGATTATCTGATTACCGAGACGTTTCTCCAGATAGGTTTCTATAGGTATTATATTATGTTATTTGTGTATACCTCAGACAGTCAGGCTAGATACCTAGGCAAACATTTATATTAGGTATATAATCGCATAGATATTAGGTAGCTACCTAATTATGCAAACAAATTATATAATCGGCTAGTTACTATCTAGTACCTTGGTAAGAATTTATATTTTACATCGGCTAGGTACCTAAGTAATCTTTTCTTTGATCCATGATTGTTTCTAAAATTGCTAAATTGTTAGGTATTAACCATCAACAACATACAAATATTTTTCCAATGAATTCATTATACAGAATCGCGATGCTGATCATATTGCTCTCGTTTGGACGCGAACACAGGTAGAAATGAGATTTCAGTGTTCGCCCGAACAGAATTATTTCCAAACTCGAGTGATTTGTCGGAGACTCTGGACGGGGCTTAACACTAACAACCGTAAGATAAAAAATGTTAGGTTCTAATTACTAAACATCAAATAAAAGAAATTAATAACTTAATAAATTAATATCTTGGATAACCTTGTGCAGAACATGTTGCTACAGCGGTAAAAAGTGTTGTGTTTTTCTACTCCCTAGCCTATTTCCCATGATTTTACTCCAGGGGTGTTAAGTGGTAAACCTTTTTAAAGAATAAAAACCATTAAGCTAAAATTAATTCACTATAGTTCTATTCCTCGCTTGTTCTCTTCTTAGAGTGCTAACGCTTGCAATAATAATGTTAAATGTACTGTTAGATGTGGTGTCTCTGAATGTTCTACATGTTTATTGAGTATCTACAGTACGACCAATAGGCCATGGACGGCTCTGGGCACAGACTCTCAAAAAAAAGGATCACAACAGACCTAAAAAAGCGGCCCATTGTCAAGTTTTTCAGTCTCGGTAACTTCGTCTTGAATTCGATGCAGAGGCAATACAATCACAAAAAATGAATTTGTTACCTACTTTGTGACACAGAAAATGATAACATTATAAAGCATACCTAAAAAATAAATAAGATTTCACCAACAAATGCAAGGATTAACAATTCAATGTTGCTACTATAAGAATGTAGCTGAAAGTATTAGATTTAACTAGTTTGGATTATAATTGTCCAGCGTTCTAAAACACAATTATTGAGTAAAACCTACTTTAGAAAAGAAAGACAATATATTTTCCAAATTACAACAGTTCGAGGCGCAAGGGACACCACCCCTTCTCTTGCATTCACCACTGACAGCTTCAGGACAGAGCCCCAGGGGACGGTAAAACCTAAATATAAAAACAAAATACGACTTTTCATCCGTAAACATTGGCAATTATCAAATGACAAAAAATTAAAATATATGTAATGTTAAATTTAAAGGTATGTTAAATTTAACCTTCACAAATCGCGGAAAGTTATGTTTTGGTTAGCATTTATTTTCATTTTGTAAACAAAGCAGCAAAGAAATGTTACAGAACACTGGAGAAGGAGACCACAAACAAATTAAACTATACGCTGATTCATCTTTCTAAAGATTTGATTATATAATATCTATAAAAAATGAGGGCAATATGAACCCAAACCGAGCAAGACATTAAAGGATGCTAAAATATATAAAGTTATTGATATTATCTAAATTATTTTACTCAATCACTGAATCAACAGCCAATAGAATAACATTGATATTGAGTATTTTCATTGTAGCACCTCTTCATTTTCCTCACAATCAGAGTGATGTTCATCTTACCTCTAACCCGTCATTAGGCGGGAAAAACATAGTAATTGAAAACTGAATGGAAAAATACAATAGAAAATAACAAAGAACACTAAGCTAATTCATGTGTGAATTCTAAAGGAAATGGAGACGAAATTCTAATAGAAATAGAAACTAATTGATATTGCATTAGAAATATTACTGAAAATAACACTAAACAGGCAGACTATGTTTTCTATTTCAATTTTTGAGTAGAATAACTAGTGCAGCTTTCTGTGCTTTGGGTTCAGTAATCAAATTAAATTACTTCATAAATGTTCGGTATTTTAACTTAGGAATAATATTAACAATGAATTATCAAAAGACGAAATAGTAAAACTTTGGAACAGAATTTCGAAGCAGTTCTAAAAGAAACATCATAGCATTTCTATAACAGTAAATTGGCCTAGTTAGATTAATACAATGGACGCTGTACATAAAATTTGATATAAATATACAAAAATATTGCTTAATAAAGTTTTAAAAAAGTGTTGCTAGTTTATAGGATAAAAGAGAATATTTTTGATAAGTTAGGCATTTGGAAGTTAACCTTAGTTTGGAATATCATGTAATCAAATTTTAAATATATAAAGACATTAGTCATTCTATAATACTATTTTTATGACATTTTAATAAGCATTAACCAATAAATTGGTGGGGGTTTCACGTCTGCTTCGAAACCAAAAGGCGTAGCTCTGACGTCAAATTGAAATTAAATACTCGACTCTCTAAGAAACAGTTTAGACCCCCACCCTCAAAGAGTGGAGACGACAGTTTGGGGGGTTATATATGGGCCTATGAAACTATGAAAATCAGATATCCTTCAAAAAGGAAATGACCTCCCGATAGACAGTTCATGGGTGTTACAGCGAGTGTGTTGGACATTGTGTGAGGATACAAGACATTATCCCCGAATCACACAGATAAAGAGTCCGTCCTCTCAATATTAACTTCCTAAGCATTAAGAAGGAAGAAAAGGGCAATGTCCACATTGCAGTCTTGACAGAGAGACCCGGTCAAGACTGAAGAAGTGACCCTCACTGAAGTCTACAATTTAATTTAGTGGTTTAACGTCTGCTTCGATCATTTCATTGATCATATTGCTGAAGTCAAAAGGAAATTAACGACAAGAAATTGGAAGAAACAATCAGAAAGGAAAGTGGCTCCATGAAAAAAATACAACGTCACCTACTACCATCCAGCGACGAGCTCATGAATGCAGAAAAGCTACTCCATGAATGCATTCACTTACCAAGGAATGTGACGAAAAGGGAGACGAACCGCGGTGGCTAAACTTAAGGATGGAAGAGGAGAATGAAGAGATTATAGTGAATGAAACCTACGGTCTACCTAACACAAACATCAAAGACCTTGTAGTTGAAGAGTGGGTATAACATCTGACGAAAGCTCTAGAAACTGTCATTGCCTACATTCTGAACCAGACGCTATCTACTCTGCAGTAGCGTTAGAAAATGATAGGACTGGTAAATTGAAAAAAAATATTCATGATGCAAATTACAACAGTTAACCACAGACAGCTTCAGGATAGATCTCCTTAGAGCTGAAAAACATTAATCTATTTAGTATTTTATGAAAAATTAAAACAATGCATTTATAGCTAAATATCTAAGCTGATGAAACAACGATTTTGATTCAATAGAATTAAAAATCATGAATGAGAAAAGAAAGAACCATTCCATCAAAATATTATTCGGTAATTTAACGAAGTAAAAACAAGACGTTGTTATATGTGGTGTCGGTAATAGAGCATTCACCCTAAAAATATTAGGATACACACTTCAACACTGCACACATTCGTGAGTAAAATAAAAACAGGTAGATAGGGTAAGTTACGAATTATTGGTCAGTTCCACATTTTCGGTCCTATAAGAAGAAAAATATAATAATTGGTCAATAATTTTAATTGGTATATCCATGATATCCGCATGGAACAAGGATACCAATATTACAAAAATTAACTAATTTTTATATAGTTTTTCCTTATGTGACCAAAAATGTGGAACTGACCAATAATTCGTAACTTCCCTAGAGTGTTCAGTTACCAGAATTAGGTACACTAGTTATTTTTCTAGGACACCTCCTAATAGTCAACTAATAGCATTTCATTTTCCCTACAAACAATAGCAAGAGATATAAAGTGCCACGCATAGCTTTTATACGTGGCAAAATAAGAGGCAGAGCGATGACAAAAACAATGGAAACTCTTGTGTTCAGCACACTGCTAGAAGGTAAATTGTGAACATTACTATTACAGTGTCTGGCAATGGAAAGCAACCTATATAGCACAGAGGTAAGAACACCTGTACACCTACAGGTGCCATGGCTAGGCACCACCTCTCACCAGCACTAACAGTAAAAGACTGAGCATTGGCAGACTGGCAGTCAGCTGTTGTAAACACTACTACGACAGGTGGAGACCAACGGTTAGCGGTACAATCAATATACTGCACTATATACTTTGGGCAATGGCTATACCTAATATAGGGTATTTGCCTAATTAATATCGGCATATGTGCTGATGTTACATTGTTACTAGCTATATATTTGCCATCTCACAACATGAACTCTTATATATACTTTTATGAAAAATTAAAGACATTTTGCCGTTAGATTCTACTCGTAAAATCTCAAAATTACCATAAAATTCCTATTCAATAAATACAGCACAGTATTCAATCAATACACAATAAAGACCACTGTTAATTTTAGCGAGATAAATAATTAGTCGAAATCTAGAAATTGAAGTAGAGATTTGTTGAGATTGTACATAGGAGCATCATCTTGTTGAGAAATGAAGACATTTTAAGAAACTTCATATAGGCTTGTTGAAACTCATTTTTTTTCTTGTGTATTTTATGTTTCTATTTTCTTTCTTAAATAAATTATTATCCTTATCAACATTTTCCTAAAGCTTTTTCATCTGATGTGATGATAGGAGAAACATTTCATCCTTGGCTGTGAATATCCACTTATTTTTCTCGATAAATGAGATGTTTTAGCTACACTGTCCTGACGACTGCACTAGCCATCACAGCGTAGAAAGGAGTGATAAGAGTACCAAAACAACATTGCAGTCTACATAACACGCGCTATTAAATAGTTACTTAATAAAGTAATAGTTAGGATAAATATGTTATAGTTAATTAAATAATGATACATGTTTAGATCGTAAACTACGAATTATCGGTCGGTTCCACATCTTCGGTTATATAAGAAGAACGATATACTAATGGTATTTAAATTTTATTTGTATCCATGATACCTGCAGGTTTCATGGATACAAATTAAATAGCAATTATTAGGTAGTTTTTTTTTCTATGACTGGAAATAGAAATAAATGGAATGATGTATAATAGCAAGATATGAATATCATTGGTAATTCAGAAGACACCCCATCTCATGATGCAGTGTTTGTGAAACAAGTTACAATGTACTATTTATTGATGAAGATGAATATTCAAATATTTCGAAAGAGGTGTTGCATGTTAATATTTAAATAAACAGCTATACTGATTAAATTATAGACGGCATTTATATACATCATATAAAATACAAACCATGATTTGTACAACCTTTTAAATTGTGAACATTTTTATTATTCACATGAAAGTAACTTAACATTGAAACCAGGCTGTAGAGTGACTGCAATCTAATAGATTGTTATAATTGGAATTATCAATAGATATCGTGATGTCAATTTCTCTAATAGTGTGGGATATAAAATAAGTTATCTAACTACACCTGTTCATCCCCCTTGTTCTAGTTACTAGTCACATCAGCGCACACCTCATTACTACCAGACTAACTAGACTAGAGGTCAGTACACTCCCATTGTCTCTACTGTTAACCGATCTAACGGTCAGCACTTGACCATTAACAACCAGTAGCACTGCAACCATAGCCAACCAGTAGCACTGCAACCATAGCCAACCAGTAGCACTGCAACCATAACCAACCAGTAGCACTGCAACCATAGCCAACCAGTAGCACTGCAACCATAACCAACCAGTAGCACTGCAACCATAACCAACCAGTAGCACTGCAACCATAGCCAACCAGTAGCACTGCAACCATAGCCAACCAGTAGCACTGCAACCATAGCCAACCAATAGCACTGCAACCATGCATATGGTTGTGTACGTGGATACATGTCAAATATTTTCACAACTTTGTGTATTTTGATGAAGTTATAATCGTTGCACAAAGAACTTATAGATAACTGTGTGTAATATTCATATGTATAACTCTAGAAACATTTTCTTTAGTTTGTATAGTGTATGTGTTTCTCAAAATCTAATCTTATTTCTCTAATTATGTAAACTAATATAGACCCCATTTTCCCTGAAAACACAGCTTAAATAATAGCATCAATTGAATAATGTATACCCATCATATTACGTCAAAATACTTCATTATTTTCATATGATAATTGCACTTAAATTCAAGAATTCTTAATATTTTAGTAATAATAATAAGAAAGCGTATAAATTGTGTAATTAGTAATAAATTAATCAAGTGTAAGGAGTTCAACGTCATGCATGGCACTAGTCAATATCGCAGACGATATTAGAGTAAAAAGAATTACAAAGGACTTTGAGAAAGATGCTTCATGAACAAAATCCCCTAGAAAAGAGCAGTCCGATAATTCGTCACTTACCTTAGTATACTGAACTCTGTTTACAATTACCTAATAAACATGTTAGTAAAATTAAGTTTGCAATATTGTAAGAGAACTCATTTTATTTATTTTAATTTACTATCGTTACCATAAGAAACAAATTTAAAATAACCATGCAAATAGAAAGTGTAGTAATATATAATAATTCAAATCTATCCTCTAGTGACATGGAACAGTAACAGACAGATGTATAGTTATAATAGGCTTTGAAACAGTCTAGACCAGGGGTGGGCAAATGCAGCACACAGTGTTATTTTGACCCTCAGAGCGGCACTCATGCCCACCAGGGGAAAAGTGCTTTATTTTCTTCCAAAGAAAATTTAGAATTTTTAGCCCTGACTGCTCTATAAATTACAAGGATATTATAGAAGAGGATGGTCAACTAATTGAAGAACAGTATATTTGTAATAACCTTGATACTTTGATAGTCCATTTTATCCGTTAATAAGGTATTTTTAGTTCATTGTTACAGTAGTGCCGGTGTTTAATTTATTTACCTCTGTCTCTTTTTATCTAGATCAGTTAATTTTATATCTTTCATACGCTTGTCTAGGGACATTCAAACGCTGTGGTAAAAATTTATGCAATCATTTTTAATTCCCTTTTTTAATAAGTTCGGTAGCCATTATAATTTATCCTGTGAATTTATGAGTTACTTTTTACTACTTATGCAAGATCTTATTTTTGTTTTTATTTTGAATCATTTTCACAAGAAGAAAAAAAATATTATATATCATTTATTAATTCTGTTTAATGCAAATGATAAATCTACTACCAATATTTATGCGCAAAATATGTACCGTTGTACATGTACGTACTCCAATTAAATCGACCACCTCATTATATAGTATTCCCAGCAATTTAGAAAACAAAAAGAAAATTGGCACTGAGATTCCATCTTTCGGCACTGAAAAACACAATGTGTGCCTACCACTGGTCTAGACACTCAGAATGAAGCAGTGAATTCACAGAAAAAATAGTCCTCTACTCTAACAGCAAAACAATCTACTTTTAAATCTAAAATAACTAATCAAACAGCAATGACAGTAACATCTCTGCCTAACTAATGAATACAGAGGAAATGTTAACGAAGCTACCTAGGATGTTCCTGTGCTATTCCCATTCTATTAACTGCTACAGGTAAAGCTTGTACTACGGACACCCCTTACAAGGACAAAAATAATTAGTTCTAAGAGACACGCATCTCCTACAACGACCTCTTTAAATTACATGGTTTAACATATATTTTAATAGTCTACCAAGTACCTATTCTTATATATATTATATTCAGAGGTATTAGGTACAATTTACAATCAAATTAATGTATTGTTTTCCATACTTTCAGTAATTTGATTTCATTACCCATTTCCTATACATTTTCTTTGATTAGAAAATTTCTATAGAAATAGAAAAAGAGGTGTAACGATTTATCAAAATAGTTAAACTTGGCAGGTAAACTCCAGCAGAAATTCTGTGCTGTCGAAGAAGATGCAGTAACAAGTGATATGTTTTGTTCCATTTTGGATTCATTGATGGCCAAACACAAAAATAAGAATCAGGAAATGAAATACAGGTAATATATTTATAAATTGTGTTCACTGTTCAGTTGAATTTAAGATTATTAATTATGTTATGTATATTAGTTTGAATCTACATAGACATATATGTATGTAAGTGAAGTTAAAATATATTACACATTTTATCATATTTTTCATTGTACTTTGAGTGACATTTAGTTATAACGAAATTATTATTTTGTACATATATACAAGTGAATAATATGAAGTTTATATGATTTCTATTAAAATTTTCTTTAAATAACAATCTGATATTTTTACCTTCATTAGCGTTTCTTTGAAATGCTGTTAAATAAAACTTGCCAAGTTTAAATCCCCAACTGAATTGAATTTTCAGACCGCATTGCGCACATCGATTGGTAAAGTGACCACTTTTTTCAGTAAGAGTACTGTTCGTTGTATGAGCTTCACCTGTAGCTCAATTAACAGCTAGTTCAAGTTTTGGACAGTGTAGGACTGAAAGTTGATTGGCAAAGGTCATTATTCCAAAGCTATTACTTCAGGGTGAAAATTTTACATTTTGAGAAGTTATTTTGGCAATGTAGTTCATAGATATTGAGAAGCAAGTAAAAAGTTCACATGGCTTCCTTATGATAAAAGTGTATGTATGAGTGATGGAATATGAGGAAAAACATATTTGAAATGATTTAATGAGATGAGAACAGAAATGAGTGAATAGAAAGGAGATCTCTTAAAATAGAGTTCCGATTGTATGGTATAATAGAGAAAAAGGTATGGCAGTGATTCATTTACATGTGAAAAAAATAGTACAGATAAATCAAAGGTTTATAATTGCAAAATGAGAGAAAAAAACATAAAATAACAGGAATTAATGAGGCAGCTTCTGTTTCTTATGTCACACATGATAAGGGTAGAAAAGAAATAGCTTCTTCATGTGTACTTATATTTAAACCTATAAAACATAAAATTTTGTGCAAACTAAATATAAATATGGATAAATCAATAAAATGATGGTAACTATAGATATTGAACAGCCTTGAACATCCAAATTGAAAATACTGGTCACTTTTCAGCATACTCACCAGCTCATTGTTTTTTATATCTTCTGGTGACTCTAAACTCTCTTTCTTTACTTCATTAAACTGAAAATGAATGAGAAAAAATAAATTAACCAAAAATGCAAAATCTGATGTAGCAAGCTGCTTCTTACCTTCAACACAGGGGTCTCAAATGGGGGTTACCACAAACCCCATAGGGTTGATTAGCATTCTTTAAGGGTCTTTAAATACACAAGGATCGAAAGGGGGTGATTAATGTTAAGTAGCACCAATTGAACATTCTAGGGTAAAAGTCTTTGTACAACTTGCAGAGACTGAAAATATTCCAGAAATTGATTTGAAGATAAATATATTAACTATCTTGATAATTTAGGAGAGGACTTCAAAAACATTTAAAGACTTGGAGAATAAGCATGCTCTTCCTATGCTTGTTACTACAATTGACATGAGAATCGATGATAAGGATATTGAACAGGACTTAAAAAAATTGGTTTGTTAAAATAAGTGTTGTATGTAAGTGGAAAGTTGGAAACATTAGTGAAAATAGGTTGAATATATCCAAACTGTCACTCAAGCTCAAAGCAACAGCCAGAGATGAGGATTTTTCAAAACAGAATGGGGAATGTGGAGAAAATGATGGGAATGGGGAACCAACTGTTGAGGCACTTACAGATGCTAAATGTTGCCAAACTTGTTAATGATTATCAAGACATATCACTGTATCAGTGTATTGAAATAAATCCATTTGCATTCAACAAAATTGGTTTGATAAACATATTTGTGAACAAAATTTGATTTTGAAATATCAATAATAATTTTTAATTCTATAGATATAATTATAAAAAGCTACAACCATTAAACTCATTTCCATTGAAGTTAGCTACATACAATCTTTGATTTACATCAGATATACTTACAGAGTCCTGTTCAGGTACAGGCAACATCACAGAAGTAGTCTCTTGCTCACCAATGCTAACATAGTCCCAAACTTTCCAAACTAAAATGCACATGACTAAAACTATCAAAAGTCTGATGATACGACCACCACTTAGCATTGTACAGATTTTTTCCATTACTTGTTCTGAAAAGCACTGCAAACAAACAACAATTAGAAATAAATGAGTAAAAATAAAATTACAATTAACTGCAATTCACAGTGGAATTAACTGCAACCATACAAAGTTATTAAGGCAAATTTAATCATGAATATGGAAAGTTGAAGTGTATATTTAATTATTTATTGGAGTGATTCAAAAAGTTCCTATTACTGAATAGTGATCACTGATCAACATCGAATATAACTGATCCTAATAACAGAAGTAAAATTAAAACATTTCATTAGAATTATTTTATGAATGAGAGCAATTACAATTTTGAAAAAAAAAAGTAAAATATCTATAACTATTGATAAAGAATAAAGAAGGAATATTTAAAAATTGAATTCTATATCAGAATATTCTATTGCTATAAAAAATAAAAAGTCGATGTAATTTCAATAATTATTGCTAAATATTAATAATAATATTAGATAATTTTTTTATTCAATGTAACCAGACTGGAAGGTAAAATAGTGTGGCTCACAAACACTCCCTCTGTCTCTCCAAATGAAACAAAGCTAAATTTCTCTCCAAAATGATCAAATTATTATAAATTCTTCCCAAAATTACATAAGATAAAAGAAAATTGGATATCACTTAAAGTAATATTCCAGTCTGAAAAGAAGGTCTCTTCAGATCCAGGATTTTGACAGAAATTGGGATTTTGGCACAGCAAATAAGAAATAACATGGGATTATGGGAACAGAGTAATTATATAGGATTTGTCCCATGATTAATCCTAAAATCATGTCACACTTTTCACACTGGTTAATATCTAATATCCTCTCTATTTTTTCTTATAACTCCTTCATTAGAAAAACTAAGGTTACTGATTATAATTTATAAAACTAATTACAAACCATTTCAAATTTGAAATTTGGTTCTTTATTTCAACCAAATAAATAATATGACACATAAACTCTCCATTGATCTCTCCAGCTCTCTCCAAAATTACAAATTTATCTCAAAAACAATCAAATTATTGTAGATTCATTCCCAAAGAACAATCCCTATTAATAGTAGGTAGTAAATATTAACTTTCCAAGCTATAGCAAAGTAGTTAATCTATATTTTTGGTTCTAATAATTTTCTTTGTCAGGTGGGGTTTTGAGGGTAGAGGTCAAAGTCAAAGAGGGTAAGTGCCCTTTTTCATTTAAAAAATTAAAATAATAAAATTTTGTACACCTAGAAATATTGCCTAGCTTATTCTGAACAAAAAACATGCTAAACTTTTTGTTCTAGGTCTAATAATAAGAAAGTTATGACCTTTCAAATATGGTGATGTGAAGGCATTTTGCCCCTTTTGTTCAAAAGTTCACAAGGTCATAACTTTGACTTATAAAGAGCTAGAGAACTGACAACCCTTTGTACAAACTTTCATGCAAATCTGAGGGGTGTGGTGTTAACCCTTGGTCCACTTGTCCTGGAATGCCCCTAACCCAGTCCTGGAATGCGTCTCTTCTCCCGCAGAGATTTTAATTTGAAAGACAGTTACTAACTTACTCTCTGACTCTCAGTAGCAGATTCAGAATCTCCTGCAGCTAAATTAATAGGGATATAGAAATTAATTCACAATCTCCCGCAGCTAAATTAATGGTAACATAGGAATTAATTCAAGATCTCCGACAGAGATCTCAAATTTCTAAAATTCAATCTAAAACTCCAGTCTGCAGAAACTGGTAAAGTGTTAGTAGAGATCTCTTATTCTGTTCATAGCAAAATTAATGTAAATATAGGAATTAATTCAAAATTGTTCGGAGAGAATATTCCAAATATCTACCATATTCTGCAGACTGGCAAAAACTCCCGCAGAGTCTTTGAAAAATGTTCCATATTCTGCAGACTGCCGAGTGCCGACTGGCCCCAAACCCACTCTGGAAAATACTTTTGGCTGATTGTGCAAAGCATGCACAATCAGTCTCCGGATATTTAATTTATATGGCAATTTGTCTCCAAAGATTTTCCAATTTCTCTCCAAAACGACCAAAAATTTCAAAATACTCTCCAGTAATAACATGTAAACATAGAAATTAATTCAGTTCCCATTAATTTATTACTGTATTTTTAATATTTTAAGGTTGGCTAAACTCCAACAGGCAACAGAGAGATTAATCCATCAGAAAAGACCACTTTTTCCAGAGTGGCCCCTAACAGGCTAACTAGTACTAGTTCAAGAATAAGTACCTAGTCGCCGATTAATTGTCGACTTAAAATTTGTGAAAATAAGTATCTTTCACATATATAGACGACTAATGAGCACTTAAATTTGATTTCAAATTGGTGACTCATAATCATAAACGGCAGAATTGAGCATCTTTGTTGAAATGTAAACAAAGCAGCCATTTTGTTTTGATATGGCGCGCTCCACGGTGACGATGAAAAATTCAAATTGTATATTAGTTTTCTGTTTTCGGTGTTCTTTTGTTATGAATGATGTGGTCACTACTTATCATTTTAATTTGATGCTCTCTGACCAGTTTGTATTTCATGGTAAATACCAGTTCCACCAACATGTCGGTGGAATTTTCCCCCCTTTGAAAAGAATATTCTGGCAAAGTCGTTGGATTATTAGCTATTTATTCCTATGTTACCATCAATTTTTGGTGGATAAATTGGAAAAAATGTTGGTGGATTAGCTAAATTACTGGAAATTTATGATGGATTTTTTTCAGCTTTTAGAAAAAGTCAGTGGGATTTTGTGCACCAAATACAGACTGGCTCTCTGACTAATTATCGAAAAAAAAAAATTGAATACACAAATACAGACTGGCACTCTGACTAATTATCGGAAAAAAATGAATGAATAACTATGAAAGAAAGTATGCCTCTCTCAGGGGTAATGGGTAAAATGTTCGTGGATCAGCCAAATTACTGGAAATTTATGGTGGATTCTTTCAGCTTTTTCAAAAAGTCAGTGGAATTTTGTGCACCAAATACAGACTGGCAGAATATTGGAGATTTTTAACATTTTCTGTCAAACAATCCTTAATTTCCTTCTATATTTACATGTATTTTACTGAGAACAGAAGCCAAAATAGAGGATTTCTTGTAGAACAGTTTACCAGTTCCTGCAGTCTGCATCTGGTGGCCTTGAAATAAATCTCTGCGGGCAGCGGGAGAAGAGACTCATTAAGCAGTGGCTTAATTAAGCAGTTATCCCAAATATCTCATTCTCACATATTCTGCAGACTGGCACAAGTCACAAGAGAATGAAGAGATTATAGTCAGAGAGTCTCTACAAGACTACAACATTCTGAACCGAAATTAAATTAAAATGTTGCATTTATTAATCTAAGTTTTTAGCGTATGTGTTGAAGCTATGATGTTTCTGATTTGAGAGGCCGCAGTTACTTAGGAAATACTTAGTGTGTTGCAATTTAACTGTTTGACCCTACCTAGCTAATTATTTTCATCTTTTTAAAAAAAATTGGACCAAAGTTAATATTTTTGATTCCTAGATGGTGGAAAGTTGGAGAGGATTCTTCTAATTTCTTCTTCTCCACATACACTCCAAGTATCTTCTACACTTCCTTGCCCACACTAAACCACTTCCAAACAACTGATCTTTCACACTAACTCCACTCATTCCAAATTCTCTTCTCACACACTCATACCATTCACACACACACAAAAAGTGCTCCAAACTCTCTACCACTCCAAAAGTCACATGCAACACAATCAACATTTCCATTCACATATCTCTCTCTCCACTTCAGCCTCAGACTATTACTCCTACATCTATACAGCAAAACAGATCCCCAGGGCCCAGTCATTCTCATACAATCCTTCATCTCTGATCTCACTCTTACATTCATTATACAAACTAATTGTACTTTTTTGCATTCTCTCCTCATTCCACCTATCACTTTCCCATGTATACACCTTTCTCTTTATACATTCATTACTCATATCATCAAATTCATTCACTCGCACTCCCACTCTCTCTCTATACACTTTAACAGTCTAACCATTTACACTTGGTCCATTCACACATATCCTCATACATCATTTTCAACAATTCATTCTCACCATTCCTCACATGCTTCTCATAATTCAACTCATAATTCAACTTAGCCTTCATATCTCTTGCTCTCATACTTGAAGACCCCACCTCACCCTGGAGAGTTACCAGAGGTGCATATGAATGATATGATGGGGCCCCTAACACACACCTCCATACAGCATTCTCACATTTTTGCAGTCTCTCAATATCACTCACATTCCAACAAAACACACGACTTCCATACAACAAACTCGGCATTACTACACTCTTCCAATACGTCTTCGGTCTTCCCAATCAGTACTCTGTTACACGACTTGTGTATAACAGAGTACGTCATGTTACTCATCCTTCTAGCTTTCATCATAACATTCTCCCTGTGCACTTTAAAAACATCCTTCCCACTTGACACTCTCACTCCTAAATATTTCACATCCTTCACTACATCCATTCCTCTTATACTTCTAAGTTTCTAACCAGTCTGCAGAATATGGAACATTTTTCCAAGACTCTGCGGGAGTTTTTGATTGAATTTTTAGAAATTGGAGATCTCTGCGGGAGATCTTAAATTAATTCCTATGTTACCATTAATTTAGCTGCGGGAGATTTTGAATTAATTCCTATGTTACCATTAATTTAGCTGCGGGAGATTTTGAATCTGCTGCTGAGAGTCAGAGAGTAACTCTCTCTCAAAATAAAATCTCTGCGGGAGAAGAGACACATTCTACAGACTGGGTTTCTAACATCCATCTTCGCTTCCTATTAAACACAAGCACATTACATTTACTCTTGTTCACAGTCATTCCTATCTCTGCAGTCTTACTCACAAGCACATCAATCATTCTTTCAACCTCTTTCACACTGTTCCCAAAAATCACACCATCATCTGCAAAGAACAAAGCTGGCACATACACACACTCGTTCTTAAAACCTAAACCACTAATTATCTCATTCACTGCCATTATAAATAACTGGAGTGAGCAAGTACACCCCTGCCTATTAGCCTAATACCATTCCACACATTCATTCTTCCCATTTTCTCTCCATTCACACTAAACTCAGTACTATCATTCTCATACACTCTCGCAAAATTGATCCCAGAATGATTGATGTATTTGCGACGCAAATACATCAATCATTCTGGGATCACACTTACACCTTTTCATACATTCAATCAGACTTCCTCTCCTAATACTAATACTATCAAACGCCCAGTCTGCAGAATATGGAACATTTTTCCAAGACTCTCTGCGGGAGTTTTTGATTGAATTTTAGAAATTGGAGATCTCTGCGGGAGATCTTGAATTAATTCCTATGTTACCATTAATTTAGCTGCGGGAGATTTTGAATTAATTCCTATGTTACCATTAATTTAGCTGCGGAAGATTCTGAATCTGCTCAGTGCTGAGAGTCAGAGAATAACTGTCTCTCAAATTATAATCTCTGCGGGAGAAGAGACACATTCTGCAGACTGGTAAACGCCTTAGCAAAATACACAAACACAGCAATCAATTGATTCAATTCCTTCTTGTCCCTCCTACAGTCCTACATCATTACATGATTCTAATCATTCTATCACATAACTCAGCATAAATAAATTATCTTCTATCCTTCTCCCCAGTCTGCAGAATGTGTCTCTTCTCCCGCGGCCGCAGAGACCCAGTCTGCAGAATGTGTCTCTTCTCCCGCAGAGATTTTAATTTGAGAGACAGTTACTCTCTGACTCTCAGTAGCAGATTCAGAATCTCCCGCAACTAAATTAATGTAACATAGGAATTAATTCAAAATCTCCCGCAGCTAAATTAATGGTAACATAGGAATTAAATCAAAATCTCCCGCATAGATCTCCAATTTCTAAAATTTCATTCAAAACTCCCGCAGAGAGTCTTGGAAAAATGTTCCATATTCTGCAGAATGCAGACTGGCCAGTCTGCAGAAACTGGTTAAGTGTTCGTAGAGATCTCTTATTCTGTTCGTAGCAAAATCAATGTAAATATAGAGATTAATTCAGAAGTGTTCGTAGCAAAATTAATGTAAATATAGGAATTAATTCAAAATTGTTCGGAGAGAATATCCCAAATATCTCACATATTCTGCAGACTGGCAGACTGGCTGCAGGAGATTCTGAATCTGCTGCTGAGAGTCAGAGAGTAGCTCTCTCTCAAATTAAAGTTTCTGCTGGGTCTGCAGAATATGGAACATTTTTCCAAGACTCTCTGCGGGAGTTTTTGATTGAATTTAAGAAATTGGAGATCTCTGCGGGAGATTTTGAATTAATTCCTATGTTACCATCCAAGTAATAATGCATGTCCAAACTCACCATTTTAATGGCGAGTTTGTGACAGTTATTTTGAGCCAAGTAAAATAATATGTCTCATAAACTCATCATTTGTCTCTCCAGCTCTCTCCAAAATTCAACAAATTCTCTCCAAAATGATCAAATTTTCATAAATTCTCTCCGAAATAACATTGTAGCATAGGAGAAAAATAGATAAAACTCGCCATTTGCAATTGGAGGGCTCAAAATAACTGTCACAAACTTGCCATTAAAATGGCGAGTTTGGACATGCTTTATTACTTGGATTTTGAGCCCTTCAATTGCAAATGGCGAGTTTTATCTATTTTTCTCTTATGCTAGGGTCACGCAGGTAAATTGCGGCCCTTTAATTTTTAATTGCGGCCCTCTCAAGAGAGTCTCTAAAACAATCTGAACCGAAATTACATTAAAATGTTGCATAGCTATCAAAATCAGCGCAGTGCATGCTATAATTTATTACTTTATGTTTTTAACGAGTGTTTTGAAAATATGACGTTTCTAATGTTAGAGGCCGCAGTTAGTTAGTAGGCCGCAATTTACCTGCTTGACCCTACAATGTTATTTTGGAGAGAATTTATGAAAATTTGATCATTTTGGAGAGAATTTGTTGAATTTTGGTGAGAGCTGGAGAGACAAATGGCGAGTTTATGAGACATACTATTTTACTTGGGTTACCATTATTTTAGCTGCGGGAGATTTTGAATTAATTCCTATGTTACCATTAATTTAACTGCGGGAGATTCTGAATCTGCTGCTGAGAGTCAGAGAGTAGCTCTCTCTCAAATTAAAGTCTCTGCGGGAGATCCGGGGAGAAGAGACACATTCTGCAGACTGGCTGCAGACTGGTTCTCCAGCTAAATTAATGGTAACAGGTAACATAGGAATTAATTCAAAATCTCCCGCAGGTAAATTAATGGTAACATAGGAATTAATTGAAAATCTCCCGCAGAGATCTCCAATTTCTAAAATTTCATTCAAAAACTCCCGCAGACTCGCAGAGAGTCTTGGAAAAATGTTCCATATTCTGCAGTGCAGACTGGCTTCTCCCACTCGTAAAACCAATCTGCAACTCATTCATCAGCCCATTCACTCACACATGCTCAATCAACTTCTCTTTCATTACACTCATAAAAATCCTATACTCAACATTCAACAAGGCAATTGCCAATTGGTCTCAAATCTTTCACACTAGGTTTATTTACTTTCGGAATCATACAAGTCTTCCCAGACTACAGGTTACAGGTTGTTGGTCCTCCAGTATTGCTTTGATATCATCACTGAATTTCCATTAAAATATCTTTATTAAAAGACTCTAAAATCAAAAAATCACAACATAAAATTCATAATTAAAAGAACTAGTTCAAGTTCAAGTTAAAATTTCCAGAGAAGCTTTTGTATCAGCTCTGGTCTCAAAAATAAAATCATATCAAATTATTCTTTATTTATAAAAGTATGATTAAGTATTAAGCTAAAACTTGAAAACAAATCATATAGCTATACATCAAAACTAAAATATTTACAAATAATAATAAAGTTTTTAAAATTTGCACAACCTGTCTTCTACATAAACCTCCATACATAGTTTTAAAACCAAATTCTAAATACAATATTTACATATTACCAGGGACAATCTGCCGGGCGTTCTCTTCAGTACCCACCCCAATCCCCACTGATATAAATTCAGCAGAGATATGGAGTGGGACCTACTGGGAGGGCTTAAGGGACAAACACAATAAGGGGGAAATGCCGGGTGTTCTCTTCAGTACCCACCCCAATCCCTACTGATATAAACTCAGCAGAGATTTGGAGTGGGACCTACTGGGAGGGCTTAAGGGACAAACACAATAAGGGGGAAATGCCGGGCGTTCTCTTCAGTACCCACCCCAATCCCCACTGATATAAATTCAGCCGAGATTTGGAGTGGGACCTACTGGGAGGGCTTAAGGGACAAACACAATAAGGGGGAAATGCCGGGCGTTCTCTTCAGTACCCACCCCAATCCCCACTGATATAAATTCAGCCAAGATTTGGAGTGGGACCTACTGGGAGGGCTTAAGGGACAAACACAATAAGGGGGAAATGCCGGGCGTTCTCTTCGGTACCCACACCAATCCCTACTGATATAAACTCAGCAGAGATTTGGAGTGGGACCTACTGGGAGGGCTAGGGGGAACCTTGACCCATCCATTTTGGGTCAAGCCTACCATCCTTGTCAAGGTTCCACTTATTTTTGACAGATAAGTTATCTTAAGGCTTGACCCAGCAGCCATAAAGAAAAGCTAAACAAATCGAGTTTAATGCACCCATGACTAATTCAATTAGCAATCATCTAATTTCATCCATAAACCTCTTTCTGTATTTCCAAATCTTTCCAATATATCCTAAGCACACATTCAAATCCAAACCCTCAGTAAGCATCAGCATCTGCTCCAAGCACACACCCTCCATTCCCCACTCCACTCTAATTTCTCTCAAACTTGGACATATAGTCATGAAATGGAGTAGTGTCTCCTCAATCTGCCCATCACATAGCCTGCATGCTGTGTCTCCTCCCTCAAATTGCCTTCTCCATCCCAGCTGCAAACTATTGCTCCTAGCTCTGAACAAGAGCACTGACTCAAAACTGTTATCATAAATGCATTCTTCCCTTATTTCTTTTTTATGGGCTCTGTAGTATACTAGAGTAGACTTAGTATCCATCTCACTTAGCCATTCCCTCTCATCCAGCTCATTAACCAACCGATTAATTTCACTATCCTTCATTCTTTTAAAATCATAAATGTTATTCACACCAATTTCACTCATATACTTTCCTATAGTTTTCATCAGGCTATCCCGTTGTGATAGAAACATGTCCACAAATATGGTCTGCAACATGTCACTACCATTATGCAGTACATATCCCACATATCTCAATTTAGTTTTCATGTCCCTGCTCCTCATTGTGGAAGCTCCTATGTCCCCCCTCAGTGCATTCACTGCTGTGTATCCTGGAGCCCCAAGTATACATCTCCATACTGTATTTTCTACTCTCTGTAGAGAATCTAGATCAGAAATACTGTAAGAAACAACCGAGCTTGCAAATAGCACAGAGGGTAGAACTACATTTTTCCAGTATGTTTTACCTATGAGTAACTTGTTACATGATTTATGGACAACCGAATATGTCATGTTACACAATTTGCGGGCAAGATTTGCTTTATTTGTCTTATGCTGTCTAAAGCAATCTCCCTTGTCATTTAAAATAACTCCAAGATAAGTTAATTGGGAAACAACCCCAATTCCCTCTACATTGTCAGGCCTGTCTTTCACATTGAAAATTATTATATGGCTCTTGCCCCTATTCACAGATAGTCCCACCTCCCTAGCTGAATCAGTTACAGTTTTCATGAGGGTTCTGACATCTGCCACAGTGTTAGCCATCAACATGCCATCATCTGCAAAAAACAGCGCTGGAATATAGACTTTTTCATTCCGAAATCCTGCTTTAGATTCAATAATCTTACCAATGACATAGTTTATAACCATAACAAACAGCCACGGCGACCCAGTACAGCCCTGCCGTATACCACTTGTGATGTCTATTTTCCCCACACTCTCACCATTAACATACAAGTCTGTTGTGTCACCGGAATACAAACTAGAAACCACATCAATTAAACAAGGATCACATTTGTACCTAATTAAAGCCGAGATCAGCTGTCCCCTATCAATAGAATCAAATGCCTTTTTGAAATCTATTGCAATCACATACAGTGGCTTGTCTTGCTTTCGACTCTCGCTAATACAATAGCGCAGAAAGAGAAGGTTGTCCTCCAGCCTTCTACCCTGGGTGAATCCTCTCTGAAATTCTTCGATGCAAGCATTTTCAATCATATGATTCACCAATCTATTCTTACACAGACCCATAAACAGTTTATACGAGATGTTTGTCAGAGATATAGGCCGAAGATCAGAGCATGTGGGTCTAGATTTCTTAGGGATTAAGACAGTCTTGGATTCTTTCCATGTATCTGGAGGATCACCAAAGAGCAAAAGCCTATTGAAACCTGATACTAAACCTTCCAGACATATATTACTTTCCATTATCCATTTATATATTTCTGGCTTAATATTATCTGGACCTCCTTGTTTACCTAGAGTCAACTTTTTTATCTGCTCTTTTAGCTCATCTACACTGAAGGATATTGGACCCATATTCTTTTTGCATATCTGTGATTCCACTACAACTCCAGCCATATCAAAGTGTTCAGCAAGATCTGTTGGTATCTTCATAGTGTCAATAACATTTCTTCCAAGCAATACATTATTATCTACAGTTTCTCTTCCCAACCTCTGCATAAGACCTCTCACAAACATATATGCCTCCTTATTATGTTCAGGCACAGGGTTAGGAAATCTAACACTAGCTTCATCAGGATTATAATTCATTTCCTGAACATATGCCATTTTTGTTTCATTATTCCATATGTTATCAATGTTATTTTCATGTAGCTGATAAACAGTTTTCCAGAAATCACAGACACTGTTTTTCATCATATTCTCTTCCATAACTACACCATTAGGATCATAAATTTTTAATGGAGTACACTTTTCAATTCCTCTCAATGTATTTATATTTTTCCAAAGATTCTTGTTTTTATTCTCTCTGATTTCCTGACTCAATTTATCTTCATATGATCTCTTGCTCTTCACAACAAGCTCTTGGACTTCTCTCTTTTTCTCCATATATAGTCTAGAAAATTCTCTTCTTTGATTCTCACAAACTGCATTTCTAGATTTTTTATTTAGTTTCCTTCTTTCGCAAATACTATTCTTTATCTCTTGTGTAAACCACACCGGATTCTGCTTACCATCCATCCTAATATTTTTCTTAAAACTTCTCTTTAAATTGCCATCTGCAACCTCTCTTATTGTTTTCTCCCAAATATTCATATCAATGGACATCATATTTGTTTCATTTTCAATCCTTTGCTCTAAGCTTTCCAGAAAAGAATTTTTCATTTCCTCTCTCACACTATAATAACTTGTTACCATAGTTTCTCTTATTTTTGCATTATTTGCAACTCTGAAATTAAATTTGGTATTTATCAAACAATGATCAGACCAATCAAAGTGTTCTTTGTCTTCATCAATATTCATCATATTGAAATGTTCATACATCTTGTTATTCACTATCACAAAATCAATAGCACTGTATTCACCTTTTTCCACCCTTGTAAACTGACCAATGCATCTATCATCTCCATTTAGGATTATCATATTAAATTCCCCAAGCATATTCAGAACAAAATCCCCATTCTTATTCAGCTCCTGCTCTCCTAGAAATCCAAGGTGGCCATTGAAATCTCCCAGCACAACAACATTAGTTTCTTCCACATGATCTCTTATCAGTTGCATCAACCTACTTCTAATTATTTTGTTCCTTTCTTGATCCTTCACATCCATATATACCAATATCAAGAAAACCTCATGTGTCCCAAATTTAATTGTTGAACAGAGGAGATCATCATTACCACTAGGCAGTTGAAAGCTATCCATACCAGACTTGTGTAAAGCCATCAGACCTCCTCCCTTTTTATCATCCATTGATCTCCTGACCACCATTTCCTTGTAATGCCTAGGAATAGTAACTCGACTAAATTTTTCATGCGTCTCAGTCAGACATATGACACTGCTTCCATTCTCACTCTCCACAACATCCATCAACCCAGCCATCTTCACTTCATTCAATCCCCTTACATTAATCAACCATATATTCAGATCCATTCCACTCAATCCTCCCGCAGGAGGTTCCACTCGTCCCCGTCCCATTCTCCCTCTAGAGGAGGCAGGCATAGGCAACACTTCTCCACTTCTTTGATCTAAAAATTTTTCTTGACTAGCTTTTTGTTTTTAATATACCAGTTATTCTCTCCTTTCTCCTTCTTTTCTTTCAACTCAAGTCTCAATTTTTTCTCTATTTCCCTTTCCTTTACTGTTAAATCTGGAGAAAGGAAGATCCTATCATAACCTTGATCTTTACATTTTCTTAAATTTTTAGCATTCTTCAACAAACTGAACTTTTCCTGAACAGACGACAACTTTAAAAGTATTGGTCTGGACTTCCTCGTATTGCCTTCTAACTTTCTACCAAGTCTTGCAATCCCCTTGATTGTATAATCACTCTCCTTTAATCCAGTCTCAAATAATTTAACACAAAATTGTTCATCTTCCTTCATTCTATCAGTACCACGCTCCTTAGCCGACTCTGGTACATTGAATAAAACAATATTCTTCTCTCTATTCTTCATTTCTTCCCTTTCCTGAATATCTGTAAATAGTTTTTCTATCTTCAGATCTACTTCCTTCATAATATCACCTCTCATCTCGCTCTTTATATCTTCAACCCTCTTCTCAATAATAGCAACCCTATCTCTCAATAAATCATTCTCCTCTTTCAAATTGTTATTCTCAATTTTAAGTTTATTATATTCTGCCTTCATTCTCCTAATATTACCTTTACATTCACCACAGTGCCAATCAAAATCATCCAGTCTTGTCATCAAATCATAAGAGGCCTTGCTTATTCTTTCGCAAGAACAGTGATACCAAATTCCACATTCATCACACTGTACTCCATTATCAGATTCACCAACCAACCTAGTACATTTGCCACACATTGAGGATGATCTTGTACCATCCAACTTAGTGTAAGTTTTTCCCAAATTCTTAGGAGAATCAGCCCTCCCCTTTACACCATCCATACCAAACCCTGCGGTTGCTTTCGAGTCTACACCACTAGGTCCTGCTTGAACCTGCGTACGATTGGTGGTACGTGGTGGGGTTTTTGTAAGTCCCATCTTTCACCACCAGTCCACCACAAGCTCTGAGCTCACAGTCACGGGCAGCCAATAGTACTTCGAATAACAAATGCAGGCAATTTTTAGGAATTTTGATACTAGCAACGGTTATTGCGTTCACTAGATCACTCAGAGACAGATTATAGATTTGAAAGTCAATGATAATCAGGAGCTGCACACGTCTTATCTCTGTCGCATCAAACAGTGCAAAGATTTTGCACTGCTTAACACTTTACTAAATTACGGAATACGGAATGTTGGAGAATAGTTCAATTTTAAAATAAAAATATATTTATAAAGTTATTTCAGCCAAACTAGATATATACCAGGTGGGCCAAAAGTCACTTTACCATTTTAAAACTTTATTATGCACAAGCTAATAAATATAAACCTTATTAGTAAAGTGCAAATGAAAGCAGAATATTTCAATTTTTTTATTTAAAAAATTCTTTCAAATATCTTCCATCATTATTTAAGTACATATCAAATCTATCTGTCCTGTGTGTTTTGCATCACTCTTCTTAGCATATCTGATGAAAAGATGAAAATTTAATAGAAATATTCCGCTTTTAAGCCCCAGACCCCAGTACCTAAACATTACCCCTATAAACAACGTACCTATATCGATTCGATTCTTCTCGATTGCCTGAGATGTCGAATCGATGGATTGTTCCATCGAATCGACAGACCGTTGTTTGTAGGGACGATGTTGGGCCAACGTTGGCCCAATTCAGAACGAAACTCTGGGCCAACGCTGTCATGCCGGTTTCGGTGTATTGGGCCAGAAAAGGCCCGACGTTGGCCCACCTCACGGATGTCCACCGCAGCCTTGAACAGTATAACCACGTATAAACGACTTATTGGTACTGGCAATACTTACCGTTGCCGATGCCATGAATATCTACGGCCAGTACCTACTATTTTCTTATAACAGGCCCAGCAAACATGAATGTATCTATTCGATGTCTAAACGACTCTGTATAACCTCTCTTCCGACATCGAATACCAGTAACAATTTAGACATGGTGACATCAAGTAGACATCAATCCGATATCCGTTAAAACCGCTAAACCGCATCATATTAAGTATATATAGCATCGGAGCGATACCGTTATAACAGCGTTGAATAGAAAGATAAATTATGACATCCAACATACATAGGGATTCTCTATCGAACAGACGCCTAATTATATATCTAATATGCTTCGAAACGATATCCACTTGCATACAATAAATAAATAAAAATAGAAAATTCTTACTTCATTGATATAACGTAGGTACTGTACGTTTAGATGCATATCAATTTGATTAATGTTACATAGTGTTATATATAAATTAAATGGGAAGAAATGAAGTGACGTGTCCGGGAATCGTTCGTGGGTCCAACCGTCGTCGTGCCTGTAGCTCTGTCACTTTGCCACCGTGGATGCATTTGATTAAAAAAAAATTTTCATATTAAATGACCCGGAGATACTTAAAGAAATTTTAAAGTGAATAAAACAATACAGGCAAGCACCGCTTTTATAACCAAAATCACAACTTATTGTTATTACAAATAGTAATGAGTTGGTCAAATTTTCATATAATTGTAACTCCTTAAAAATTTCGATCTCTATGAGTTCAAATTAAAGAAAATGTTTTGTAGCTACGACTTAGAATACAGATGAAAGCTCTGTGATGAATGTTCAAAGTATAAGTAATGAATGCATTAATTAAAATTTGACAATAGATTAACTCTCACTCAGTAAATATAGGTCATAATAGTTGAGTAATTAGTCTGATATTTTAACTTATATAATTGTGTTTCATTGAACAATCATGAATTTTGTTCTCTGCGAAATATTTTTAGCAATAGGGTATATGTTCCAAGTTATTAATAGGGTCTATATTTTCGAACACGTGACAAAGAAAAATATAATAATCATTATTTAACTACTATTTAATTAGTAACATAATAGCTGAAGGTATGGTACCAATTGAAATAAAAGTTAAATAATGATTATTATATAGATTTATTGAGTCCGATTACCACTTTAAGTTTATTATCTATAATGTGAATCACTGAATTTTAATCGTCTCATTTGCAGCTTTAGGCACTAGGTGGAAGCTCAAGTTATCGGATATGGGGTTAAGCATTTTACGTAGAAAAATTATTTATGTATTGATTTTTATTTCTAAACTTGTATTTTACGTACTGGTATCATGGATACCAATTTAAGTAAGAGTTTAATAATGATAATTATTATATTTATTTCTTACATATTCGAAAATGTGGAACCGTCAGATAACACAGAATTTACTCTAAAATGGAACATGTTAAATAGCCCATCATCTATTAATTATTTACGTTTAGTAGATGTTTAACGTCTGCTTCGGAACCAAAATCCATGTCGCTGACGTCAAAAGGAAATGAAATACAAGGGACTGGAAGAAGCAGTCAGAAAGGAAAGTGGCTCCATGGATAAAGTCACGACGCTCATGGATGCTAAAAAGCTACTCCGTGAATGCTGTCACTTACCGAAGAATGTGACAAAAATGGTCACAAGCACCGGTGGCTGCACTCATGGATGGAAGAGGGAAATGAAGAGGTAATAGTAAATGAAGTCTACGAGCCTACCTAACAGAAAATCTAAGACTTCATACGTAATTGTAGAGCATAACCCTATAGCGCTATCCTCTAAAACTGCATGAAGAGTCAAAAACATGATAAACATAAAATAGACTATACATAATCCAAATTACAACAGTTTAGGTCCCAAGGGACGCCACCCCACTTCTCTTCTATTCACCAAAGACAGCTTCAGGAACCCCTTGGGGGTTATTTTCAATAAGCAGTTTAGAATAGATTCATAACAACAAATGCACTGGCCATCGAAAAATCACTTGATTGGTTATCCATTTCATTTTCACGATACTGGAGGAACACTGTTCAACAACCGATGTTCCAATATCGCTTACTTTACGTTGATCCATTGTACAATCGCACTAGCGTGCTAATGCCTTATCGTACCTTTACAACTGCCGTAGTCCCTTATAAGTTATAAGTGTATTAATTTTAAAGGGAGCACTACGTTATAGAAAGGTACAATCCAATTGAATAGAAATAATTCCTACATTTCTTCACGTATTATAAAACAGGAAGATGAGAAGAAAATGAATTTCAAAATTTAAAACTATTTTTTTAAAACTACGTATCTGTTTTCGCACTTCTGGTCGAAGTATAAATTCAGATATCGTTTGGAAACAGACATGCTGACGTCAAGATGCTGCTGTTTAAACCATGTATCGGTTTTCGTGTTTCTACTCGAAGTGTGAATTCAGATATCATTTAGAAACAGACATTCCGATATCTAATATGAGTCGAAATGGTTGCTAAGTCGATACCCACCGTTAGCGCTACGAATTCGACAGCAAACGGCATCGAATCGACATTCATATGTTTGTTGGGATGCTACCAAATTCGATGCAGTTTGCAGCAAAATGATAAGAAACGTTAGCCTCGTTGATTAAGGCAATAAAAATATTTGCTTGGAGGGGACCTTTAAGTTTCTCCGGGTCGCTTAATATCAAAAATTTTTTATAGTAAAATGCATCCACGGTGGCAAAGTGGCAGAGCTGCTGGCACGAGGACGGATGGACCCACGAACGATTCCCGGACACATCACTTCATTTCTTCTCATTTAATTTATATATAACATTATGCAACATATATCAAATTGATATGCATCTAAATGTACAGTACGTTATATCAATGAAGTAAGAGTTTTCAATTTTAATTTATTTATTTATTGCATGCAAGTGGATATCGTTTCGAAGCATATTAGATATATAATTAGGCGCCTGTTCGATGCAGAATCCCTATGTATGTTAGATGTCGTAATTTATCTTTCTATTCAACGCTGTTTTAACGTTATCGCTTCGATGCCAAATATACTTAATATGATGCGGTTTAGCGGTGCAAACGGATATCGGATTGATATCTACTTGATGTCACCATGTCTAATTTGTTACTGGTATTCGATGTCGGAGAAGAGGTTATACATAGTCGTTTAGACATCGAATAGATACATTCATGTTTGCTGGGATCCCCCCTATAGCTCTGGGATACTATATATTCTCTGTACTGTGGCGGATTCTAGCTCTATTTTCGAATTCATTTCAAGAAAAGCCTTGTATCCAGATGATGTCATTTCGATGTCACATTGTTTACTGGTATAGTCGTGTCAATCATATTTCTAAACGATACAACGTGCTCTACACTTTCGATGTAGAAAAAAGAAACAAATTGATCCCTCTGCATTTTTCAGGTACATTTTTAGATTAGCGATGCAACACTCAAATAAATATAAGAGAGATGTAAACGAAAGCGTTTTAGTAATGGATTTAGTAATGGAATAGACACCAAATGCGATACAAAAATCATATCTATTTTGAAGATATTTGGAAACTGTTTCGATGGATTGTTGATACCATTATACTGTGTCAGAACACTTTCTAAATGATGCATAGAATCTTCATTTTTCATTTCTAAAATAGTAACCAAAAAGAGACATCGCATCGTTTAGATACATATTTAGATTAGAGATGCAACACTCAAATAAATAAAAAAGAGATATAAACGAAAGCGTTTTAGTAATGCAATAGACACCATATCGATATCAAATACACATACATCTAAATTAAAAATATTTATTAACTGATACCGATATTTATATTGATACCGATATACAGTATTCAGGACTCTTTCTAAATGATGCAACTATATTGCACTTATTGTTTCTAAATAGTAACGATAAAGAAAAATCTGATCTTTCAAATACATTTTCGGTTGGCGATGCAGCACTATTATACTGATCATAAATGGAATGAAATTTTACGTATCTATTCTAAAGCGGAATTCCGTAATATAATATATATCTAATTACTGATGTTGTTTCGATTCATTTAGGTAGATAACGGAATTGATCATAAATTATACGAAATTTTAGATATCTATTCTAAAACGGAATTCAATAATATAATAGATATATATTTACTGGTGTTGTTTATTACCGGCATGCGCTACCAGCGCAACGAATTAGACACAACCCGATATCGAATAGATTCGGACATGTTGGCTGGGTAGTATTAAGCTAGAGAATAGCTGGTATTGAGCTACAGACTCAAAGTAAACAATACAAGAACCTTGAAATCGTATTCCAAGTGACGTCATCTTCTTATTCTTTGTCGGTATTTCTGTCGAGTGCGAGTATCCTTCTAACTATTTAATTGATGGTTTTACTTACGCTATTTTAACCTAAAAATAATATTTCTATTTAAAATTAAATAGAAAGTATAATTATCAATATGAATAATTAACTTTTCATACTAAATATATGAGATAACTAGCGTACAAGCTCATTTTTATGAATGAAATAAATTAAGTGTTAAATTAATAATTGAAGGGATAACAGGCCTATTTACTAAATTGAGGATATTCAATTGGCTATTTGGTGTGATTAAAGTTGGGAAAGATCGTTTGCACCTATTTTGTCTGATTATCTGGCGATAACTGCCAAATAGAACCGGTAGACCAGTATAATAAATATACTGGTACATCAAAAAATCACTGGATTGGTTAACCAATGTTTTTCCTTCATTGGGCCAGTGTTGTTTGGCAACCGTTGGCCTAGTGTGTAATAGCATTGGTGTGCCAATGTCCGATCGTGCTTTCACTTTGCTAACGTTTACCGACGTTGGCCCGATAGTGCAATGATATCAGGGGCGGTTCTTTATTATTTACGAAAACCTTTTCAATTAAATATCCCAAAAGGAAAAATTCTGGAGTAGTTATATCCAGTTATGGAGGTTTCCAAATAATGTTGCCGAAGCGTAATTTATTCTTCCTGGATATGCTGCTTTTAAAAGTGTACTGTGAAACAACAGAATTTTGTAAGGATATAATTCTAGATCCTGCTTTAATATGCGCCGTAGTGTCGTGCAAGAGAATCATTATTGAGTACTACGCTTTCTTCTGGATATTGAGTAGTCTTTTGTATATAACACTAAGATTCACAAGCTGATTAACTTCTTCATTGCGAGATGACTTCGGTCTTTCAGTTAGATTTTTGTCAGCACATGATCCCGGTCGCCTGAACTTTTCTATCAAGGCAATGCCGCAATAATACAGTTCTTAGATTAACTCGTGTTAAAATTTCTCATAAAGGGCCGTACACACGTAAGGTTTTTTAGTCTTTCCACCAGACATTTTGATAAGCTCCTCCTACTTTTTCCACGACAATGTAAGTAAAAAGGGATGAAATTATTTTATATTTTAGTTAGTATCCATGATACCTGCAGGTATCATGGATACCAACTGAAATAAATAATAATTATTTAGTTTTTTCTTATATTCTCGTGGAAAAAGTAGGAGGAGCTTATCAAAATGTCTGGTGGAATTGGGTTGTATCGAATTTGTTGCACTGTTAGAAGCATGGCACAGTGACATATGTGTGTGTTATGTGTAACTGTACCCTGGTTAGAACAGTGCATGCAGATACTATAAATGAAGTACCACACTTTAATTAGTTATCCAATTCTTTAAGTATCTAAATTATTGAAATGTATAGAAATGGAATATATTTATTTGTACCGCCATTATCAAAAATCTTCAATCTAACTTCATCGTTTAATTTCAAAATCGATATTGTTTGATTATTTAGTACATATCAAAAATTAAATATCTAATATATAATTGAATTCTGTTTAAAAATATTTATCTAAAATTCTATATCATATATGATCAAATCCAATAACTATCAAAGCGCATCAAAACTACAGTTTAACATATTAGCCTCGCCTAATAACATTGCACTTACGGGACAATGTCGATAAGCGTTGGCAAAGTAAAGGCACAATCGGGCATTGCAAGACGCAAATGCGATTATACACTGGGCCAATGTAAGGTAAGCAACACTGGAATAACGGTTGTTGAACAGCGCTAAGTGCCAATGCAATAGAAACTACATTTGGCCAACGGTTGCAAAACAGCACTGGCCAAATGAAGGAAAACTTTGGGTAACCAATCCAGTTATTTTTTGATGTATACTAATACATTTATTGAACTGGTTTACCGGTTCTAATGGGTAGTTGCCGCCAGACAATCAGAGAGGTTAGGTGTAAACGATCTCTCCCAGCTTTAATTCCCTCAATTATAAAGTACATCTTTGACTTTGAAATTGTATTCGTTTCTGGCAATTTTGTATAAATATGCCTGTTATCCCTTTAATTAATAATTTAACACTTTGTTTATTTCATTCATTATAATGAGCCAGCCTGACCGCTAGTTAACTCATATATTCAGTATAAAAAGATTTTTTTTCGATTGAAAGAATTATTCAGATTGTAAATTAAACTTTCTATACAATTTTAAATTAAAATATTATTATTTGGTTAAATTTGTGTGGATAAAATAATATAGATTTGAGTTTGAATAGGTAACTATTGTATATTGTTTCCCCTTGATTTTGTTCTACAAGATGTATATATATTTCATTTATAGGACGGTTACTACATTGTGAGAAGTGACTGTTGTCTTCACGTGCTCTGGTCGGTGTAACCTAATAATATACACCTCTAATATGAAAATAGCACTGACTGGAGACATGCATGACAACATTAAGTATTACCGACACTAATGAGACATTTATAAGTAATTTGCCAGAACAGGACAATGAGTTGGCACCTGACACTGGCCAAACAACAGAAACAAGTCGGTTATTCTGTTAAGAGCCGGTGGACATCCGTGAGGTGGGCCAAAATACACTGAGACCGGCATGACAGCGTTGGCCCAGAGTTTTATTCTGAATTGGGCCAACGTTGGCCCAACATTGTATGTATACTAGGGATCATAAGAAAATAGAACACTCTTCAATCGCTAGTTTTTTAATATCATTTTGTAATGATATTAGAAGTCCAATAAAGTTAGAATACTTTTGCTAAAAAAATGGTAAAATGGTATACAATAAAATGTTTATCATGTATTTATAAATTTCTAATATATGAACTAAAAATAAGTAAATATATAGCTATAAATCCACAAACAGAAGTTAACTCTAACTGTTTCAAACATGTTAGAAAATGTTTGTCAAACAGTAGAATTTGAAGAATTTAATAATTGATTAAAAAATGGGTTAAATTGATATAAGTATATATACAATATATTAAAAAATATGTAGATGCGAATATAAAAAATATAGAAAATTGTCCACCACTAATTGTCCGGACACGCAATTATACAGGGTGACCCACAAAAAAGTGTACCCAACGGGCCAATTGATATAAATTGATACAAGAATTGATATAAATATTGTATTTAAAATTAAATGATAAATCTTAAGCAATGGCGGCGGTATAATGGATACAAGTAAAATATCTAATTTTTCATTTTACTTGAACTCTAATTTCTATTTATTTTTAGATACAATATTTATTATAATTCAAATTTGGGTACACTTTTTTGTGGGTCACCCTGTATATGAACAATTTTAAAATAATACAGTTTTTTTAACGAAATTCACGCTAAAGTTCTTAACTTGAATGCCAACCTAACATTTATACATTTAAAATGTGATACAATTTTGATTTTATAAATTCAATGAAATGTATATGTTCTACGTCATTTGCCGATTTGCGCAATCTCAAGAATGCGCTTTGCGTTTTTATGATTATTGAAAATGAGCGACAATCTCGAGATTCGAGAGTGTTTATAGGCAGGTAAAGACTAAAGAGTATGAAGCAGGACCAACAGTGATGGAGTAGAAGTAGATAATAAATTTTATATGCATTTAATTGGTCCATTTCATCAAAATATGATAGCCATAACAACTTGGTAATATATAGGTAATTAAGCTTGAGTTAGTTACTCAAAGAAAACTCGATTAAAAATGGTATTTTAATTTTTTTGAGATTATTTTACTAAATTTTTAGAATTAACCTCATTTGTTTTTCCTTTGTTTTAATGTAAAAATATCGTCTTTTAAATTAAATGAAAAATAAAGAAGTTTTGCATGAAATGACATGTGAGAATGAGCTGCGCAAATTGCGCGGAACATATACACTGTTACACATAAATTAAGCACGTGGCGAAATGACCGGTGGCGAGTTTTGTGTCCAGTAACAAATAGTTTAAACTAAAGTACTAATTTTACAATTTTTTTACAAAAGAACTCATTGTCCAAATGAATAAACACCAATGTTAGTCATGACTGTTCAGTTGTTTATGACTGTTCAGTTGTTTATGACTGTTCAGTTGTTTATGACTGTTCAGTTGTTTATGACTATTCAATTGTTTATGACTGTTCAATTGTTTATGACTGTTCAGTTGTTTATGACTGACTGTTCAGTTGTTTATGACTGTTCAGTTGTTTATGACTGTTCAGTTGTTTATGACTGTTCAGTTGTTTATGACTGTTCAATTGTTTATGACTGTTCAATTGTTTATGACTGTTCAGTTGTTTATGACTGTTCAATTGTTTATGACTATTCAATTGTTTATGACTGTTCAGTTGCTTATGACTGACTGTTCAATTGTTTATGACTGTTCAATTGTTTATGACTGTTCAGTTGTTTATGACTGACTGTTCAGTTGTTTATGACTGTTCAGTTGTTTATGACTGTTCAGTTGTTTATGACTGTTCAGTTGTTTATGCCTGTTCAGTTGCTTATGACTGACTGTTCAATTGTTTATGACTGTTCAATTGTTTATGACTGTTCAGTTGTTTATGACTGTTCAGTTGTTTATGACTGTTCAGTTGTTTATGACTGTTCAGTTGTTTATGACTGATTGTTCAGTTGTTTATGACTGTTCAATTGTTTATGACTGTTCAATTGTTTATGACTGTTCAGTTGTTTATGACTGACTGTTCAGTTGTTTATGACTGTTCAATTGTTTATGACTGTTCAATTGTTTATGACTGTTCAGTAGTTTATGACTGTTCAATTGTTTATGACTGTTCAGTTGTTTATGACTGTTCAGTTGTTTATGACTGTTCAATTGTTTATGACTGTTCAATTGTTTATGACTGTTCAATTGTTTATGACTGTTCAGTTGTTTATGACTATTCAATTGTTTATGACTGTTCAGTTGTTTATGACTGTTCAATTGTTTATAACTGTTCAATTGTTTATGACTGTTCAGTTGTTTATGACTGTTCAATTGTTTATGACTGTTCAATTGTTTATGACTCTTCAGTTGTTTATGACTGACTGTTCAGTTGTTTATGACTGTTCAGTTGTTTATGACTGTTCAGTTGTTTATGACTGTTCAATTGTTTATGACTGTTCAATTGTTTATGACTGTTCAGTTGTTTATGACTGTTCAATTGTTTATGACTGTTCAATTGTTTATGACTGTTCAATTGCTTATGACTGTTCAATTGTTTATGACTGTTCAATTGTTTATGACTGTTCAATTGTTTATGACTGTTCAATTGTTTATGACTGTTCAATTGTTTATGACTGTTCAGTTGTTTATGACTGTTCAACTGTTTATGACTGTTCAATTGTTTATGACTGTTCAATTGTTTATGACTGTTCAGTTGCTTATGACTGACTGTTCAATTGTTTATGACTGTTCAATTGTTTATGACTGTTCAATTGTTTATGACTGTTCAATTGTTTATGACTGTTCAATTGTTTATGACTGTTCAATTGTTTATGACTGTTCAGTTGTTTATGACTGTTCAACTGTTTATGACTGTTCAATTGTTTATGACTGTTCAATTGTTTATGACTGTTCAGTTGCTTATGACTGACTGTTCAATTGTTTATGACTGTTCAGTTGTTTATGACTGTTCAGTTGTTTATGACTGACTGTTCAGTTGTTTATAACTGTTCAATTGTTTATGACTGTTCAATTGTTTATGACTGTTCAATTGTTTATGACTGTTCAGTTGTTTATGACTGTTCAATTGTTTATGACTGTTCAATTGTTTATGACTGTTCAGTTGTTTATGACTGACTGTTCAGTTGTTTATGACTGTTCAGTTGTTTATGACTGTTCAATTGTTTATGACTGTTCAATTGTTTATGACTGTTCAGTTGTTTATGACTGTTCAATTGTTTATGACTGTTCAATTGTTTATGACTGTTCAGTTGCTTATGACTGACTGTTCAGTTGCTTATGACTGTTCAGTTGTTTATGACTGTTCAGTTGTTTATGACTGTTCAGTTGTTTATGACTGTTCAATTGTATATGACTGTTCAGTTGTTTATGACTGTTCAGTTGTTTATGACTGACTGTTCAGTTGTTTATGACTGTTCAGTTGTTTATGACTGTTCAATTGTTTATGACTGTTCAGTTGTTTATGACTGTTCAGTTGTTTATGACTGTTCAGTTGTTTATGACTGTTCAGTTGTTTATGACTGTTCAGTTGTTTATGACTGTTCAATTGTTTATGACTGTTCAGTTGTTTATGACTGTTCAGTTGTTTATGACTGTTCAGTTGTTTATGACTGTTCAATTGCTTATGACTGTTCAATTGTTTATGACTGTTCAATTGTTTATGACTGTTCTATTGTTTATGACTGTTCAATTGTTTATGACTGTTCAATTGTTTATGACTGATCAGTTGTTTATGACTGTTCAATTGCTTATGACTGTTCAATTGTTTATGACTGTTCAATTGTTTATGACTGTTCAATTATTTATGACTGTTCAATTGTTTATGACTGTTCAATTGTTTATGACTGTTCAGTTGTTTATGACTGTTCAATTGTTTATGACTGTTCTATTGTTTATGACTGTTCAATTGTTTATGACTGTTCAATTGTTTATGACTGTTCAATTGTTTATGACTGTTTAATTGCTTATGACTGTTCAATTGTTTATGACTGTTCAATTGTTTATGACTGTTCAGTTGTTTATGACTGTTCAATTATTTATGACTGTTCAATTGTTTATGACTGTTCAATTGTTTATGACTGTTCAGTTGTTTATGACTGTTCAATTGTTTATGACTGTTCAATTGTTTATGACTGTTCAATTGTTTATGACTGTTCAATTGTTTATGACTGTTCAATTGTTTATGACTGTTCAATTGCTTATGACTGTTCAGTTGTTTATGACTGTTCAGTTGTTTATGACTGTTCAATTATTTATGACTGTTCAATTGTTTATGACTGTTCAATTGTTTATGACTGTTCAGTTGTTTATGACTGTTCAATTGTTTATGACTGTTCAATTGTTTATGACTGTTCAATTGTTTATGACTGTTCAATTGTTTATGACTGTTCAATTGTTTATGACTGTTCAATTGTTTATGACTGTTCAATTGTTTATGACTGTTCAATTGCTTATGACTGTTCAATTGTTTATGACTGTTCAATTGTTTATGACTGTTCAATTGCTTATGACTGTTCAATTGTTTATGACTGTTCAATTGTTTATGACTGTTCAATTGTTTATGACTGTTCAATTGTTTATGACTGTTCAATTGTTTATGACTGTTCAATTGTTTATGACTGTTCAATTGTTTATGACTGTTCAATTGCTTATGACTGTTCAATTGTTTATGACTGTTCAATTGTTTATGACTGTTCAATTGTTTATGACTGTTCAATTGTTTATGACTGTTCAATTGTTTATGACTGTTCAATTGTTTATGACTGTTCAATTGCTTATGACTGTTCAATTGTTTATGACTGTTCAATTGTTTATGACTGTTCAGTTGTTTATGACTGTTCAATTGTTTATGACTGTTCAATTGTTTATGACTGTTCAGTTGCTTATGACTGTTCAATTGTTTATGACTGTTCAATTGTTTATGACTGTTCAATTGTTTATGACTGTTCAATTGTTTATGACTGTTCAATTATTTATGACTGTTCAATTGTTTATGACTGTTCAATTGTTTATGACTGTTCAATTGTTTATGACTGTTCAATTGTTTATGACTGTTCAATTGCTTATGACTGTTCAATTGTTTATGACTGTTCAATTGTTTATGACTGTTCAATTATTTATGACTGTTCAATTGTTTATGACTGTTCAATTGTTTATGACTGTTCAGTTGTTTATGACTGTTCAATTGTTTATGACTGTTCAATTGTTTATGACTGTTCAATTGTTTATGACTGTTCAATTGTTTATGACTGTTCAATTGTTTATGACTGTTCAATTGCTTATGACTGTTCAATTGTTTATGACTGTTCAATTGTTTATGACTGTTCTATTGTTTATGACTGTTCAATTGTTTATGACTGTTCAATTGTTTATGACTGTTCAATTGTTTATGACTGTTCAATTGCTTATGACTGTTCAATTGTTTATGACTGTTCAATTGTTTATGACTGTTCAATTATTTATGACTGTTCAATTGTTTTTTGACTGTTCAATTGTTTATGACTGTTCAGTTGTTTATGACTGTTCAATTGTTTATGACTGTTCAATTGTTTATGACTGTTCTATTGTTTATGACTGTTCAATTGTTTATGACTGTTCAATTGTTTATGACTGTTCAATTGCTTATGACTGTTCAATTGTTTATGACTGTTCAGTTGTTTATGACTGTTCAATTGCTTATGACTGTTCAATTATTTATGACTGTTCAATTGTTTATGACTGTTCAATTGTTTATGACTGTTAAGTTGTTTATGACTGTTCAATTGTTAATGACTGTTCAATTGTTTATGACTGTTCAATTGTTTATGACTGTTCAATTGTTTATGACTGTTCAATTGTTTATGACTGTTCAATTGTTTATGACTGTTCAATTGTTTATGACTGTTCAATTGCTTATGACTGTTCAATTGTTTATGACTGTTCAATTGTTTATGACTGTTCAATTGTTTATGACTGTTCAATTGTTTATGACTGTTCAATTGTTTATGACTGTTCAATTGTTTATGACTGTTCAATTGCTTATGACTGTTCAATTGTTTATGACTGTTCAATTGTTTACGACTGTTCAGTTGTTTATGACTGTTCAATTGTTTATGACTGTTCAATTGTTTATGACTGTTCAATTGTTTATGACTGTTCAATTGTTTATGACTGTTCAATTGTTTATGACTGTTCAATTGCTTATGACTGTTCAATTATTTATGACTGTTCAGTTGTTTATGACTGTTCAATTGCTTATGACTGTTCAATTATTTATGACTGTTCAATTGTTTATGACTGTTCAATTGTTTATGACTGTTCAGTTGTTTATGACTGTTCAATTGTTTATGACTGTTCAATTGTTTATGACTGTTCAATTGTTTATGACTGTTCAATTGTTTATGACTGTTCAATTGTTTATGACTGTTCAATTGTTTATGACTGTTCAATTGTTTATGACTGTTCAATTGCTTATGACTGTTCAATTGTTTATGACTGTTCAATTGTTTATGACTGTTCAATTGTTTATGACTGTTCAATTGTTTATGACTGTTCAATTGTTCATGACTGTTGCGCCATCGGCTGGTATGTTGCGATCGAATTTGATAAATAAACAAATTTATCATAATAAAATTTATTTAGGAATCTATATCATACCGACAAATGAGTAAATGAGCAATGCTTCATCGAATTAAAGTAATATATGTGCATATACTGTTCTTACAATTAACTATTTCTAGAATTATAATAAAGTTGTGATTATTACTTTATTCTTTAAAACGTTCTTTGCGCGAAGTTTACGGGAATTCAAATAGACAGCGACAAAAGCTGGTGAATAAATTGTACGGTTCATCACTAGATGGCGCTCTCTAAATTTTATTTATATTTTCAACAAAGTACATCATATTATAAATTAAATTAAAGTGTTTACACAAATATTTTATTGACTAATGTTTCACTTTCCTCCCCCCCCCCCCCAATCTTTAAATCTTAAGCAAACCGGTTCCTATACTTGATTTAAATGACTAAATAAGATAAAAGAATGATAACGGGTAAAGATTCACAGATTATGCATGGGAAACGTCAAAGATTGTAAGATTGATAAAATCTGTAGACAAAGTACATATTCACTCAGGACCAACCTAACTATAGAAATTTGGTATTGTAAAACTGATTAAATCAATATGCATAATACTCTCCATACTTTTTTGTTTAAATGTGTTAAAGCTATCAGAGAAATTAGGAAAGAATCTACTTTAATAATAATATTAATAATCATCTGTGTGTTCTAGTTATAACTCCGAATAGTACTTACATGATTAGATGAAATATCACATATAGATGAGATAAAAGATTAAGACAAATAGTAAAACTTTACTAACTTTAACACATCAAAGAACACTAATTATCATAAGAAATACCTTAAGTAAGCTATAAAACAAATCAAGAAAAACATGTACGTAAAATTAAAACTTCCCTATTTCACCGACCACGAGATTCTTTATCTAAAATCTCTCCATCAAGTTCACACCATTTAGTTTCTTCCAATAGGCCTAAGAAATGGTTGGACAGTAGACATCGTAGTTAGTACCAATCCCATTGTACCATACGCCATGACAGGGTGAGGAAGGAGAAAATAATATTACAGTAGCTGACGAGTGAAACAGGAGTGCTGAGATTTTAACGGTAAGTCAGAAGAGAGATATATAAATTTTACAATTCATCAGTCTTCAATACTAATAGGTAAAAATACGTAGTTTAACTTTGTAGGAAGGTAGTTTAAATCCTGTTAAGATGACCACGTGGTATTCAAAATACATCAGCTGTATTATCTTAAACCTCTTAAAAGTAAGATAATATGATTTAATCTTTGTTAAGGCTATGAATTATTTAGACTGAAAACACTGTTTGTTTAGGGTTTTCATTGAATAACATCTATCAAAAGTTCAACATATGACGCTGTTTCCATGAATTTTCATAAACTTTTACAAAATATCAAGAATATCTTCGTAATTAAGCGAAAGTTAATCTAATTGTACAAATATATTCACTATAGAATTATTAAATTAATAAACTATTTCTAGAATTATAACTATGAATATTACATGTGAACGTATAAATGTTCTTTGTACAACGTTTATGTGCAACACAAAAACCAAAGACAAAGATTTGCGAAAAATTCGTAAGATTTATCACTAGACGGCGCTTTCTCAAATTGAATCGACTTTTTTTTCAATGAGTATTATTTAGATGGAAAAATGTTATATTATATTACATTATAAATTAGGCATATTCTATTAAAATCATATTAGCAATGGTTTGATTATATTCGTTGATTTTAAAGAGTTGAAGTTAAATATAATTTATTAATATGAAATCACATTATTTTCATTAATAGTACACCCCGCTGTAATAAAAGTTGTACTTATTTTGAGACATGTTTCGAAATAAGAACCGTTCCTAGACATAGAAAACGGAGACAATTTTTTGTGATTATTTCATGGTTTCTAAAAAAAAAAATTATAATTCAGAAGAGGTTATTAGAAGCAATTGGTTCAGAAATTCAACATGTCCCATTTTAGGGTTAGTTCCGTGTTATTGCACGGTTCCATATTTTCGAACACGTAAAAATCTTTATACAATAATCATTATTTAACTTTTATATCAATTGGTATCCATGATACCAATTAGAATAGAAGTGAAATAATAATTACAATATTTTCTTTTCTGATTTGTCCGAAAATGTAGAACCAACCAATAACTTGGAACTTAGTACCCTACTTCCTAAAATATTACACAGAGAATAAAATTGCTGTTTGTTAAATGTAACACAATAATTATAGAAATATAAGTATACCTATATTAATCACCTATACTGAGTGAGAGCTAAGCTATGGTTGGATTTTAAAACATTTAAAAAGTTCACGACTTTAAACTTTCATCACAGTCACAAGCAATGAAAGACTGTAAAGTGTATATTATTAATATGCTTATATAGTACTCTAACTCTTAAAAAAATTTTCTTTCTATAACTTATAGAAAATGAGATGTGTAATCAAGGAGTGACAATTATAAATCTCTTGTTACTCTTCTTCGCTTTAGTTACCGTTTGGTAATTAAACTGAGTCGTGATTTGGTTATTAAAGCGGGGAATGCCTGTGCGGTTTATACAAAATCGACAGAGCATTTAGAAGTGTAAAAAAAGAATAAAAATTGATCTTAATCATTCCTTTAAATTGAATGTTTACTTGCATCTACATACAAGTATAATTTATATGTAAAAGTTTCAATTATTTTTTAAGTCACTCTTGACAATCCCATACAACATGACATGTAATCCACCGGTCAATGGTTAGTGACTGCACACCGTTGTTGTCTGTGAAAAGAGTGTCAGGTGTCAGTTTCGATGGTCATCTCTACAAGGTCATTTTGGGATGGGTTAACTTTTAAATGATATTTAGATATATTTACGAGTATATAGGTTCCCAATAAAAATATTTTTTGTAATTATTCAAATACACTCAAAATGGAACGTCAACAATATATAGAAGGAATTGTACCACTGCTGATTGAAGATATATCTAAATTAAGTTATTATCTCATATATAGCTATTTATTAATATTTTTAATGCTAATATTTATTATTATTAGCTAAAATATATATATAAGTAATTTTTTATTATTAAGATATATAATATTTTTCTTACTATTATTAAATAAAAAAATCAGGATGGGTCATCTTTACAAGGGAAAATTGGAATGGGTTATCTTTAAATAATTCACTTTTTCTTCCAAAATTTGAACAAAAGGATTTTTTTAGCTGAATTTGAATGTCAGTTAGTAATTAATGTAGGAAGCAGTTTAAATTAATTTGTTTCCATTTATTAAAGCTGTTTTATTAGTTTTTAAAAAATATAAAATCCTGATTGAGTTTTACACAGATATGTTGAGTAAATTTTAATAAGGTGTCTGTTATTTCTAACACCTGTGTCAGTGTTACTTCCAATTACTCAATTGCCTGAATTGAATCTGATAAAATTAGAGTTGAATTTGTTGAAATTTTAATTAAATGTATTACACACTCGTTATATGTTTAATATTAACTTCCTGTTAGACTAGCTCAGCTATATTAAATTACCTATTGTTTAAATAACCATGTATTACTTTTATGAGAAACGGACTTAAGGTCTAAAGTCTATTACATTTCCGGCGAGTGTTAAATAACACTGCATGTAGATCATTAAGGTAGTCGGTCTTTTGCATTACTCAGAGAGATATGTGATTAACTCATCTCTCATTAGTCTTCTAATTGTATAACATATTTACTCTTTAAAATAAACTCTATGTCTTAACGTTGTTAACCCACTGTAATTTAACCTAATTCTAACAGGTTATGGACCCAGTGAACGATAAGAGTTTATAAATCAAATTATGTTTAAACAAATTAGAGGCTATATATAACAGTAATAAATAAAAACTAAGTGCAGTGAAAAAAGTGTTAAACTATATGAAACATATACGCTCGAACGCTTGTGTAAGCATATCGTGTTAACGCGCTAATGAGGTCAATTATATTGATTGCTCTAGCGAAAAATGTACTTGTTTTTATAATATAATTATTTAGTATTTGTGCGGAAGAGGTGTCAAGAGAGGTCACAAATTACCTTTAAATCTGTGACCTTATCCTTTGGTAAACAGTCTTTCAACAAAAGGTTCTTGCGAACTAAGACTTGTGTTGCTGTTCCAATTGAATATTAATAATTATATTCAGTGAAGTTATTCTTATGAATTAGAATAATTTTAAAACATCAAATCAGTTAAACAGTAAATCAATTTAACTGCTTTGTTTGTTTATGTTTGTTAAGTATTGAATGATAATAAATACTTTCAACAAAAGGTTCTTGCGAACTAAGACTTGTGTTGCTGTTCCAATTGAATATTAATAATTATATTCAGTGAAGTTATTCTTATGAATTAGAATAATTTTAAAACATCAATTCAGTTAAACAGTAAATCAATTTAACTGCTTTGTTTGTTTATGTTTGTTAAGTATTGAAAGATAATAAATACTTTGAAAACATGTCTTCAAATAAGTTACCGGGGATTGTTCCCCTAGACGGAAATAATTACCCTACATGGAGGATACAGATGCAGATGTATCTCTTAAGAGAGAAACTGATGGATTTTGCTGATAGAACTAAACCAGTTCCAATAGATTCCGATTCAACTGATGTTAAAGCTGCCTATGCGAATAACAAGAATAAAACTCTTGCTGATATAGTACTATCTATTTCTCCGGATCAATTGTACTTAGTTGGACAACCCACGGATCCACAAGCTGTCTGGACCACCCTTCAAGAAACGTTTCAGAAAAACACGTCGGCTAACAAATTTCGTCTGAAGAAGAAGCTATACAATTTAAAATTGAAGTCTCCCGAACTACTCGACTCCCACTTGAAAGAACTAACTGAAGTTTTTCAAGAGCTTGCCTTGTTAAATCAAGTGATCAGTGAAGAGGATAAAGTTATTTGTCTCCTATCATCACTACCAGAACCGTTTGAAGTGCTTGTTACCGCACTTGAAGCTCAGACAGACATCCCTAACTGGATTACCGTAGCTGACACACTCCGGAGAGAAGCTGAAAAGTTGAGTATTAAATCCAATAATGCATTGGCATTATCCAATACTCAGAATGATGCTGTAGTAAATAAACAGTCCATCATGTGCCATTTTTGCAAAAAATTGGGACACCTGAAGAAAGACTGCTTTAAATTTAAACGGTATTCTCAAACTAACAGAACTCAAAACCAGCCAAATGGTGTAAATGTTAGTCATATAGAACTAAATCACACAATGTATGCTAATGATATCGCTCTTTAAAACAAATATGCCGACAGTAATATTTGGATAATAGATTCAGGCTCTTCATCACACATGAGTGGTGATAAAAATTTATGTAAAGATTTTGCAAATATTAGCAAACCTATCAATGTTAAAGTAGGTAATGGAGATGTCTTACAAGCTATTTCACTGGGAAATGTTTCTGTTATTGTGAATATACCAGGTGGTGGAAGTAGAACATGTAAAATAAATGATGTACTATATGTGCCAAATCTAGCTTTTAATCTACTATCAGTGCCAAGAATGACAAGTAATAATAAATCTATTATTTTTGAAAATGATAAATGTAAAATTTTGAACGAAAATAACGAGTTAATTGCTGAGGCTAACTGTGTTGGTCAACTCTATTATCTAAATACTTTAGTTCATAAAGCTGCAGTAACTGTTGATCAAAATAAAGTAAACATTCTATGGCACAGAAGGCTCGGTCATATAGGTAACGATATTTTGACTAAAATGATCCGAACTAAATCAGTAAATGGTCTGGATAGTAAATTAAAAACTATAGAAGGCGTGTGTGAACACTGCTCTAAATGGAAACATGCCATGGAGAGGGAATTAAATGCTTTTGAGAAACATAAAGTTTTTGAACTCGTAAAACCTACCTCAGATTTAAACATAATTAAATCTAAATGGGTGTTTAAAAGAAAAAAGGGATCTGAAAGTAGAGTGGTTTCATATAAAGCTAGATTAGTCGCTCAAGGTTTTTTACAGAGACCTGGAATCGACTATGATGAAATTTTTGCTCCTGTAGTGAGATTTGAATCGGTGCGAACCATGTTATCTTTAGCAGCTAACCAAAAATTATTTGTACATCACTTGGATGTCAATTCTGCTTTTTTGAATGGGGATCTTAAAGAAAATGTTTATATTAGACAGCCTCCTGGCTATGCTATTCCAGGAAAAGAAGATTTAGTATGTAAACTAAATAAATCTATGTATGGGTTAAAACAATCACCCAAATGTTGGAATGATGCTTTGGATGCATATCTTAAATCCTTAGGATTTATTCAGTCCTCTTGTGACTCATGTATATATGTTAAAGTAATCAATAACTCTCCATACTTCATTTCTGTGTATGTAGATGATATTATTGTAGCATGTAAGAACTATGATAACCTTACTAAAATCAAGATTGATTTAAGTGCTAAATTTGAGATGAAAGACTTAGGAAAATTATCCTATTTCTTAGGCATAAAAGTCGTACAAGACGAAAATAAATTAGCCCTAAATCAATCTTCATTTGTCAACGAGTTATTAGATAGATTTGAATTCAATAATTGCAAACCGGTTTCAACCCCTGCTGATGTTAATTCTCATTTGGAACCAACTACTGATGATTGTGAACTAGTAGATAAAACTAAATATCAGTCAGCTGTAGGTGCTTTACTGTATCTATCTACTAAAACTAGACCGGACATAACTTATGCAGTTGGAAATGTCTCTAAATTTTGTTCCAATCCAAACACTAAGCACTGGTCTGCAATTAAGAGAATATTTAGATACCTAAAGGGCACACCTGATCTTGGCATTACATATGGTAATGAAGATTCTGAGTTGATAGGTTATTCTGATGCCAACTGGGCAGGAAACAGAGTTGATAGGAAAAGTACTTCTGGCCAATGCTTTATGTTAAATAATTCCATTATTTCTTGGCGCTCTGTGAAACAGTCATGTGTTGCTTTATCAACGGCTGAAGCTGAATATGTTTCCCTCTCTGGAGCCTCCCAAGAAGCTGTATTTCTAAATAAATTACTATTAGATCTTAAAGTACTAAATAAGAATCCTATAGTTTTGTTTGAGGATAATCAGTCAGCTATTTGTATTGCTAAAAATGCTAAAAATCATCCTAGATCGAAACACATTGATATTAAATTTCATTACATTAGAGATCTTGTTGCTTCAAACACAATTAAACTTGTGTATTGCCCCAGTGAAACTATGCTTGCTGACATATTCACTAAACCGTTGCCTACTGATAGATTTATCAAATTAGTTGAATTAATAGGCATGAAAAATATATAATGTCGTGTGAGGAGGAGTGTTGAAATTTTAGTTAAATGTATTACACACTCGTTATATGTTTAATATTAACTTCCTGTTAGACTAGCTCAGCTATATTAAATTACCTATTGTTTAAATAACCATGTATTACTTTTATGAGAAACGGACTTAAGGTCTAAAGTCTATTACATTTCCGGCGAGTGTTAAATAACACTGCATGTAGATCATTAAGGTAGTCTGTCTTTTACATTACTCAGAGAGAGATGTGATTCCCTCATCTCTCTAAATAGACTTCTAATTGTATAACATATTCACTCTTTAAAATAAACTCTATGTCTTAACGTTGTTAACCCACTGTAATTTAACCTAATTCTAACAGAATTTTCATTAGCATTTCTATCAGAAAACCTTCTTTGTATATGCTTTCACTTTTTGATTTAATATTTTGTTTTCATTCGAAGGGTCTAAATTTGAATTTTTAAAAGTGACACTATAGCTAATTTACTATTACTTATAAATATAATAATCTTAATTAAATGATGATGGACTAATTTAAGTATTCAACTCAAGATGATTTAGGTAATAATGAAAGTGATAATAAACACAATATAATTATTTAAATAATAGTGATGATTAAGGAAACAAAAACTCTACAACTGCACTCTGTTTTCTACATCTGTTAAATGGAACAAACAGTATATATTGGCCAAAAAAATCAGATCACGATGAAAATGTATCTTTTGTTAACAAAACCAATATTTATAAATATTTAACTTAAACTGTATTTATTCTTATCTTTTATTTTTTTTTATAATTTTTTCTCTTCTGGATTACTTTTTTGAGGTGTTCTGGCATCGAGGTTTGTATGTAGAAAAGTAAAATAATTTAAAATTTTCATTGTAAAGTGTACAATGTATACAAACAATCCCAATAGAGTTGAACATCAAAAATATTCCATAAGTAAGCTTAACAAGCAGTATTTTTTTACTATTGAAATTTTTTTTTTTACGGAAATCGACAAAAAAGATGTATGTTTTTGAAAAAAATTGAATAGTTTTTATATTTTACTTATTTAAAATTGTCCTATTCATGTTTGAGATAGTAATCTGTTTTAGATTTCTATCGACCGAAACATTACTATTCATTGGTCCAACACCCCTTAAGTGTGACACTTACTTTTGCAGTTTATTTCTGATACAACATCAAATATATGTATAATTGTATATAGGGAATCGTACCGCCCCCTGAACCCCTCTGTCATGTCATTAAACAAATATGAAGTGTGCAATACAAGTATACAACAAATGAGTGGATACAACAAACTTCAGTACGGTTTCATATATAAACTCAATAAGTGTCGGACCAATGGGATGTCGGACTATTGAGAAGTCACCGACCAAAACCTCGGCGTTATTCGCTCGGATAGACCTAACACGTCAGGTAGACTTTATTAGCTAACCGATCAAACTCTTAGGTAATATAAAGAATATTTATATACACATTTCTGTTCTAGATGTTGTAAAACACCAATTGGTAAATTGGACAATCCAATGGTTGATTAATGACAAAGTATAAAGATTAGGGGAGTAGCCCAGTTGTGTGTTATTATATTTCAAGTGGATGGTGCGTGACGTCAGCAATCTTGAACCAATTAGCGACTCCCAGAGTCACATGATTGTGAAAAGTGTAGACAAACCAAGGGGAGTTCTAGATACAAACAAATAACAATGGCTAACGCACGTGATAGGAAGGTTAATAAATGTTTTAAAGATAGTAAAAATACAGCAGAAAACAGTTCTAATTTTTTTTAAACAATTTTAGGAGACATGATTACAAAGATTGGATAAAAATTTGTTGTAATCACTAATCAGCAACTCTCTAATGGCTGAATTTATAAACATCAAAAATTTGGAGATGTCTGTGGAGACGATTTCTCAAGAATTAAGATGGCAATTCACCAAGATTCATTCAAAACTAAGTTGAGGTTTCTCTTAAACTTTGTTTTATTAGGGTTGTGACAATATATGCGTTTGAAATCATAGATCCTGAAAATATTATAGACCGATTGAATTTTCGTATGATTTTCTTCAAGATATATAAAACGCATATTAATAAATGTAATATATTTATTTAGTTAAAATATCAATGCTAAATAGTAAACAGAAGTAAATTTTCCCGCTCATGACGTCACGCACCACCGGTCTCTTCTGCAACGCTATTGGTCAGTTTAAAAAAGATGTCTCCCATATGAGAGTGGTCTACTCCCCTAATCTTTATACTGTGTTAATGATTATGTCTTACGGAGTAAGCAAAATAAGGTTTGGAAATTAGGAATGTCACCGTTTCGAAATGTTTTCTATTCAGTTTCATTTCATTGAACCCCCAGGGGCTCTATCCTGAAGCTGTTTGTGGTGAGTGAAAGAGAAGGGTGTTGGCATTCCTTTGGCCCCACACTGTTGTAATCTGGATGAAGTGTTGTCATTTTTTTAGAGTATTGCACTAGGGCCTTACTCTTCAACTATGATGTTTTACATTTTGTTTTAGGAAGCACTCGATCAAGCTTCGTTTACTATCACCTCTTCATTTTCCTCTTCCAGCGATATGGCCTTTTGCTCCGAATTAGATGTTGAACTCCTACTACCTAAATTTAATTAAATCAGTTTTATTGAAAAAAAAACTATGATTTTTTTGATTGATTTGGATAATTTTTGTAAAAAATATTTCTACTATTATTTTAAATATTCTACTATTTTAAGTTTGTAAATTCACTCATAAATTTTTAGTCAGAGTGTTACCTAGTCATCAACTGGATTCAAATTATTGTGTTCAATTTATATTTAATAAGTTTAAGCCCTTTTTTTGGTTGCAAAGTATGAAGGTATGAACGAATTCAATCCTGAATTTATTATTATAGGGATATTTTCACAGTTTTTCATCGGCAAACTGATAAAAAAAACTTACTTTATGACTATAAATATACTTAATACAAATTACATAATACACACTAAAACTAAATCAATTGTTTAGTTCTCTTAGTTGTGAATAAATTGCAGGCAATAGAACAGGATAGAAAACTTAGATTTCACACAATAGAGTGGAATGAACCCTATGCAATGCTCAAAATCATATATAAATACCAAAAAGAGAATAG
>CANNZV010000615.1:249914-282341 GCA_947561585.1 Caprella mutica
AAAGTCTTGATTTAAGGATTTCTACACTCTAACTTACTTAAGTATTTTCATAATAATGGCTAAACCATTGTAAGATTTTTAAGGTACAAATATTATATATAAATATTAGATAAATATTAAATATACTTATTAGATAAAGGACACTAAAAAAGAGGTCAATATTTAATGTAATAAAAATTTGTAGTAGGTTTATTAATTATGAGGTATAGTAATTAATAAATTAATTAAAAAAAAAATTAATGATCTGGAAAAGCATAAATTTGAACGAGTAGTTAATAGATCGCCATTTTATGTATAGCTGAAAAATAAAATTATAAATTCACGATATAGAAAACTACAGAGTTTAAATAACTGAACAAATCGAAGCTGTTCGAGAAACAAAACAAATCGAGAAATCCATACGTGTAATTTTTTTCAAATTAAAATTAAAAATTATTTGCTGCATTTATTTTGTATATGCGTTTTATAAATGCATATATTTTGCATATGCGTCTTATAAATGCATATACATTTTATGAAAATGCATATTTCAAGCGAATATGCACTAAATATTTATGTGCATACACTGCATAATATGCAGTGTATGCACATAAATATTTAGTGCATATTCGCTTGAAATATGCATTTTCATAAAATGTATATGCATTTATAAGACGCATATGCAAAATATATGCATTTATAAAACGCATATACAAAATAAATGCAGCAAATAATTTTTAATTTTAATTTGAAAAAAATTACACGTATGGATTTCTCGAAATAGGCTGTTACTAAGAAGCTCATATATTTTCAATATTTTTTTTTTAAATGTAAAAAATATTCAAAAACTAAGTGGTAGAATAAAGTATGTTAATTAATATTTTCTAATTGAAGATAATTTCAATAAATTGAAACACTTCTTACAAAGCTGCTTCCAAGTACATTTATCAAGTCTTGAATATGAAGAATCTAGTATACAGGAAATTAAAGCTCGTACAGCGGACGATCTTTAAACGGACACCCTCTAAAAAAAGACAAAAATTATCCGTTCTTCTGGCCATGCAACTCCTACAACAACCTCTGTAAATTATATAGTTTAACTAATATTCTATTCGTCTACCAATTATCTAGTCGTACATTTATTATATTCAAGGTATTACAATTTACAATAAACACTTAATGTACTGTTTTTAAGATTTTCAGTATTTTGATTTTGTTACTCATTTCCTACACATTTTCTTTGATTAGAGAAGCTCTATAAAATTAAAAAGAGGTTTAACTACCCTATATTTTCACTTGGTTTAGTTACTAGTATCTTTGTTTCATTTTACTTACCTTATTATTTCGAACCTACGTACAATTATATGAGTGAGTTATATAAATATAATAAGATTTTCATTAAAATTTTATTCAAAAATAATCTGAGATTGTTTACCCTCATTATAGTTTCTTTGAAATGCTGTTAAAGAAAAATTAAAATTAAAAATCCCCAATTAAACTAATAATTTTTGTCCTTTGTAGGGGGGCTTTACCTGTATACTGTCTGTTGTACGAGCTTTACCTGTATATATAATATATAAATTGATATATACAGTAACAGTAGTTTAGAAAATAGGAAAATCAGTCGATAAGTTAATTAAATTTTATTATTACCCTTCGCAAATTTGCAGAAGGTTATATTTTATCCGGCATTTATTTATTTATCATCTTGTTATTCGCATAACTGAACTGAACTGTCAGTTATGTCATAACTGACATAACTGAAAAAGTGTTCAACCAAATTGCCTGAAATTTGGTGAAGCGATTGGTCCATGTCCAGTGAACTTCTTGTAGAATTTTGGGAGCCACCCGGTAAAAGGTCATTGTTATTCATAACTCAAAAAGTATTGAACCATATTGCATGAAACTTGGTGGGACGATTGGTCAATATACAGGAACCGTTTTGTCAGATTTTGGGAGAAAACGGGTTAAAGCGGCGGCGAAGGTATGCGCTCTACCGAGTGCACGTAATCTAGTTACTGTTTATTTTAGGTTTTCAAAACTAAAATATTTTTGTACTGAGAAAATATCCCCTCTACATCATTTGAAACAAGAGGTGCGTATAGAAGACTCGCCATAATTGATGGGCCAAGTTATTTTAAAATAACATGTAGAATTGATATGTCTCTGATGATTGAATAGCCTTCATTTTCGGATAATATGTACTGATTAGTGATTACTAGTATTAGCTTTACGTAATATCTCTATCATGAATATTCTTGAGAAAATTATAATTTTTTTTATCTCTGTGATTACTTTAGAAATTGACTTGCTTCGTGCCTCAATTTTCTCTATTGTTAATGGAATTACGAAGAATGTTGAATATATGAACACAAGACTTGCTTTCATTATTTCTATTCTCTCTAGAAGTTTTTGACGTTTTCTCTCTGATAATTATCTGGAATATTAAAAGGCAGAGTTCAACCAAGTTCTCCACTTCGTTATAACCTAGACTATAATATTTCAATTTCCTAAATAGAATAAAAATCTAGCTCTTTTTCATTCGCCTGATACTATTCATTAATATATGTAGAAGTTTATCATTTGAATATCAAAAATCAACTTATTTTACTAATCATTTTCTATTTGCATACTATTTTTTCTAATGTGCATCTAATTTGCATATGCACTTTCTATTTTGCATATGCATTTTCTATTTGCATATGCACTTTCTATTTTGCATATGCATTTTCTATTTGCATATGCATTTTCTATTTGCATATGCATTTTCTATTTGCATATGCATTTTCTATTTGCATATGCATTTTCTATTTTGCATATGCATTTTCTATTTGCATATGCATTTTCTATTTTGCATATGCATTTTCTATTTGCATATGCCTTTGAAGATTTGCATATGCATTTCAAGATTTGCATATGCGTTTTTTTATATGCATATGCATTATTTCAGCAATATGCAAGATATGCAAAGTCACAACCCTAGTCATGACTCGAAAATCATGAACCATCTTGTTAGACCAGCAGTTCCCTTTAAAGGATCCCCAACTATAAGCAGCGACACTAAATTATTAAATGGTAAATTTAAACCGTTTAGTGTATAATTACTTAAATAAATTATATGCATACATACGTGCTATAAGTTTTGATATTTTTCGAGTAGTACAACTCTCTAAAATAATTGTACCTATTCATTTTTTTATCAATTACTACTATGTAGTATTTACTAAATACCAAGTGTCATATTATTTATTAATTCATTTGTAGTTTCAATATTACACCTACAAACTTTTTAAATTTGAATAATTAGTTTGATAAAATTTACTAGGGTCCACAGTTAAAATCGTTTTCTATGCAGGGGTCCAGAAGAAAACGGCATAGATTAGACAATAGACATTTACATGTTAAAAATTGACCAAGAAGTGCATATTTCTCGGTTAGCATATAATATGCACACGTGCATATTATATGCTCTTGAAATATATGCAGAGAACTGCATATATGCAATATCCAATATGCACAATGGCACATCCATACGCATATGCATGTGAGAAAACGCATATGTTTTGCAGATAAAACATATGCACTTAAAGATAATGCATATAAGAAAAGGCATATGCATTTGAAAGGAAGGCAATATATGCACTTCCAGCGGTTTATATCTGGTGGAAGGTTGAACAAACACCCTAATTTATTAGATATACATACACCTTTAGGTGTTCTATCATTTAGTTTTCCTGATGAATATGACTTTAAATTTTTGTTCGAAAATTAGAGAATATGATTAACTATATGGCGCCATAAAGCTAAAAGTAACAGCTACAGTAATAGAAAAGAAGAGTAGGATAATAATAGTAATAGATTATAAATACAGGTGGTCAGTAAATACCTAGTTTCTGTTCTTAAATAACTGGTAGCCATGAAAATTCACTTCACTAATATAGTATCCTATAATATGAATGAAATAGAAAGGATGTACCTTATCATTATTAGAATTTATTTTGCTTTAAAATATTATTTACAATACATCAACGTTTCGACTATTTATAGTCATCTTCAGGATCTGAAAAATATTTTACTTTTATTCTATACATAAAAATAATTCCAATAAACTAAATACTTTCTCTAACAATATAACTAAACTGTATGGTGATAAAATTAATTTGTACATATATGATGAAACTAAAACATGAAATAAAAGATTGAAGAGCAGGTATTTAAAAACAGTGTATGTTCCTAGTGAAATGAAAAAGTTTAAAATATAAGTCCTAAAGCCTAGAAAGGAGCCTAAGAATGAATGAACATAAAAATATAACGTATTTTCTATGCATTAAAAAGATGACATTACATATTAAAAAGCAACAGAATAAAAAAAAATAATAATGGAATAGAAAGAAAAGGGGATGATAACTGTCTTATCTATTTTTTTTTTAAAGACAATATTTTTCCATTAAAAACAAGATTATAGACCAATAATCTTATCTATTGATTATTGAAAGTGGAAAGGCAATTTGCATGGAATTTAAATTTGGTTTTAATTTATGAATATATAATGATTCTAAAATGCGTAATTCTATTGATTTATTGCATTGGTTGATGATGGTAAACTGGTCCAGTGAGATGGGAGAGCCACATTTTTCTGCGTGGTCTCTTATTTGTGATGCTGATGGATTGCTGAATCTATTGCCTGTGCGATGACTGCGTCCAGCATGCTCGGAGCTCCGTACAATTAGTGAACGCGTGGTGGATCCCACGTATTTCGATAAACAGCGTTCACTACAGAATTTGTAGATGACGGAGCTACGAACAGCTTTTGGCAGAACATCATTATATGGAAAAAAAGAAATTGTTTTAAAATTATTTATTAAAATTATATTGAAGTTGTAGTTTTTGAAATATTGATTTAAAGTGGCAAATAATTCTTTTTTGAGTTTTTCTGATTGATGACCAGTATATGGCAGTGTAAAGTAAAAGGATTCATTAGTTTGGTTATTTAAAGGGACTGCATTATTTTGAATATTTTTAGTTAAAAATTTACCAATGTTAGATTCTATTAACTTTAAGGGGAAACCATTCTTTATGAAATATGATTTTAAAAAATCTAGCTCTTTATGAAGAATAAAATAGTCTGAACAAATATTGTATGCTCTACATATATAATAGTGTATATATGCATATGCATATACGTATATAAATGCATATGCATATTTTTAAATACATATGCATATTTTTAAATACATATGCATATTGGTAAAGACATATGCATATTAGTAAATGCATATGCATATTTATAATTGCATATGCATGTTTATTAATGCACATGCGAATCTAATAACCACATGCGTTTTAGAAAAGCATATGCAAAATATGCAATGTCACAACCCTATTTATAACTAGGGTTGTGACGTGGCATTAAACGCATGCCTCATGCACTTATTCCTAAAAACAGGCTACATGCATGCATTTTCTTTTTAATCGCATGCTGCACATTCTTATTTGTCTAGTCATAAAATGCAACTGAGATATAAGTTATTTTTTTGCTGTTATGTTTTTGTAATTTGAGTTTTACTTGGTTTCATCTGCATGTTTACGGTACTATTTAAATTAATTTAATATTCACTATTTAGTATACTTTACTAATTTCTAAAAACTGAATTATTATTTTATTTAATATAACTTTTTCCACTCCAAAATTTCTCTACCTATAAATATTTCATAACAAAAGACAATTTAGATATTTAATATCTGAATATTTTTATATAGTCCTACCAAACAATGTATTATCAGGGAAACAAATTATGACTACAGTTAGAATATTAATTACGAAAACCGTGGATTTTTCAGTCAATATTTTGAGATATGGCATTGTTGCTTCGGATAAGCCCCGCCTTTTTGTAGTAACTAGAAAAGATGCCAATAAGTTAATAGTAAATGACAATATAGATACCAATTAGTGAATTTTAATTGAATATTCAAACATGGTGTCAATTAAATTATGTTGTTTATTAATATTTGAACATTTACTTTAAATTATTTTGGTGAGTAAGTTTAAAATTCTTAATCAATGCTTTCGAAATCAAATAAATTCAATTTGTAGTGTCATATATTTTATTTTACAACTCTTAACACTGAATAGCAATAGCTCAATATAACTAAGAGACTACAAAGGCAGCTTATCTTAAACAGATAAGAATAATTCTTTCTATCAAACTATATTACACCTATGAACCTAATGAAATATCGCTAAAATGATCGAAATACTGCAAATCTATCAAAAATACAGGTTTCATGATTTTAGCGGAGTAGTGTATGGTCAAATTTACCAAAGGTTCTGTTTGTAATATTTCAATATATACAATTTCGGTATATATATACTATATAATCCTCAAACTTGTTTTTATTTCAGGTATATCATTCATGAACTATATCACTAGTCGGGCTGTTCACAGCTCGTAAATTTTATGTTTTTATTATTTTTAACGCATGCAGTTTTAGAGGATAGCGCTAGGGTTATGCTCTTCAACTACGAGGTCTTACAATTTGTGTTAGGTGGGGCCATAGGCCTAAAACTATAAACTCTTCATTTTCCTCTTTATTTCGTAAGTGAAGCCACCGGTGCTTTTGTAATTTTTATCATATTCCTTTACAGTGGCTTTTCTGCATCCATGAGCTTAGACACCGACTGATAGTTGGTGACTTTATTCATTGAGCCACTTTCTATTATGACTGCTTCTAAAAGTTCCTTTTATTTATTTTGCCTTTTGTTCCGATGTAACGTTAAACCACCAATTTCATAATTTAAATTTAATCATAAAATTCTTTGATTTGAGATTTACTTTAAAGGAACAGAAACTGAAGATAGTGTTTATTTCGTAATCATCTAAGAAAAAGGTATGGAGACTTGAAAATCAGAAATCCAATATTAACATTGTCCTTATGATATTCTGATCTGGCAGCTGTCCTTGTAGACAATCGTAAGAGTTTTGTAGTATTTCGAGTAATTATGTATGATGCTGAAATTTCATCAGTTTTCCCAATTAGTAGCAAATGTGGAACACTTAAAAATCGCAATATTTGCTTTTGAAATCTTCATCTATAAATCTATAACTATTGACCTAGATCATACAGAGTTTTGAAATATGCATATTTAATGTTAAACTATAACCTAGATTTAGACATTTAAATTCATTGATCTCAATTTTTCAATTGGCAGCTATACAATTACAATGTGTGGAAAAGAAAAAGGAATCTACTAAATTTACAGACTTGAATTTACTATATGCTGAGTTCTATTTAGCTGATATTAACACGTTTCCTGCGATGTGACCCACCGGTGGGTCACTTCGTTTTTTTTTAGAATAGAGGATCCAAGTTTTTCCTCTTTAACTAATATTTCTTTCAAAGGTGTATATTTATATCCTAAAGAAGGATACATTGTACATAAAATATGGAAAAGTCTGCTAATGAAAAGAATAGTTTTCTGTCCAAATTAAACTGAAGTTAAAGCTGTCGCAGGAAATGTGTTAAAGTTGAGCTCAATAGGATGTTAGAGTTCTATTTAGTAGTATATTCAATTTTATTAATAAATCTTAATTTGAATCCAGATTAAATAACTTACTGAAGAATAATTTATTTACTAAGTAAGTTAAGATTTAGTTTCATAAAACTGAGACATTAAAATCTACCGAGAAGAGATTCTATAGGTGGCTCGAAAACAATATAGGGTGTTCCCATTGTATACTGTATAGAGTGGCTCGAAAACAAGGAATCGAATTTGTAAGGTAAAAACTATATTAGTATCATATACGAGTTAAAATATTAGGAAAAAGAATCAACTGTTGACGAAATAATTTTTACAAATAAAATGCATTGCAAATCGAAATAAATTGAAACACACTTATATGTTTGAAAGATTGTTTCACGGGAAATTGGTAATGATAGAGTGAAAACAGAAACTCATCAAAGAATAGAGAACTAAAAGAGACAAACACTGTTAGCTGCACTTATACGGATGATAGAGGGAATTGAAGAGGTGATAGTAAATGAAGCATACGAGCAAAAATTTAAGACCTTGTAGTTGAAGGACATAAACATAAAACTCTCCTATAGAACTACAAGTTATAATTTAATTTATTTAAGAAAAAATCAAAGTTAATTCACTAATAATTGGAATATAAATTAGGTTATAACAATGAATTAATAAACTAAATAAAGATAGAAATGTATTTTCATATAGCTAACTAAACTAACGATTACAAATAAAAACGGTCAAATATTATATCTCAATATTTAGTATGCCCTCCTTCAGCTTCTAAACATTCTTGAATTTGTCGCGGCATACTCTTAGCTAAGTTAATAAAAAAAATTGGGTGGCGCCTAAGTCTATCCCACATTCTGGACACATGCTGTTCAAGGGCTTCTGGGGATCTTTCATTGGCATGGTCCCACTCGTTCACTATCCAGCCCCACACATTTTCTATCGGATTCAGATCCGGACTTCTTGCCGGCCAGCGTAGGGGCTGGAAATCAACATTTTCACGAAACCACTGCTTTACGATGTTTGCAGTGTGGACTCTGCAGTTGTCCTGTACTATTGAGACCCTATGCTCATTTGCAGGTAGAGCAATGGTCCTCACAGCCTGTTTCACATTAGTGTCCAACACACTGACGTATTCTTGAGCTGCAATTTAGTATCAAAAGAAATAGTAAAGCTTATCAAAATAAGCTCTTGAGTAAAAAAAAAAAGTTTTTTTTTGCCTTCTTGTTTTAATATATGGAATTTAAAATATAAAACCATTTCAGAATTATTATTCAAATTTCCTTCTTTCAGCGAAATCTCTAATACCAGTTCCAAATTTAAATGAGATGCTTAACAACATAAAAACTAATTATTCAATTACAAATAGAGGATTCGGGTATATTTAAATGGAATGGAAAAAATGGAGATAGCTTAATTGTCATGATATAAAAATAAAAAATATTCTTCAACCTAATTCAAATAGTAAAGATTAAATTTCAAGATTTTAACTATAATTAATTGTAACATTATGACAAAATCTTTTATTCCCCCATTAACTCACCAGTAAATCGAGATGTGATGAGAGTTAGCTCTCCAGGACCGCCCGACCAGATCCAGCCAAACATATTTAGCGACACGTAACCAGAATGATTGGTTTCGACGATATGTCGTTCATCGTATCTAGTTTTGGCTGGTCTCCAGACATGCATCCTACCCTTCTGGTCACTTTTGAAGGTTTTTTCATCTACGAATATGACATACTGCCAAAAGTTGTCATAAGTGTGATTTCTGAAACGGTAATAGAAGTTAGCAGTCATAATTGATTATGAATAGGAATAATCCAAAATCCAAAAATCCTACATATCTTTTCATAGTAAAGAGTTCAATTTTTTATTTTTAAATTTAAATATTTATCTTGATTAGATTATAACTAACAACACAAACTCTACAGTAAAGACTAACTTATGTTTTCTTACCGGTGCTCTCTGCAGAAATGGAGTCTCTCTTCTACATGACGTCTCGTAAGAGTCTCTCTGCAAGCAGAGACATGGTGGAACAGGGCAGCTTCTTTGAGCCTATTTCTCACGGTTCGGACAGATACTCTGTTAACCAATCCTGTTCAAAGAAACATAAATCAATAAATGAATTAATTATCACAGGCTTTGATATTTATTGATAGATTTCAATTGGCAAACTAACACAATATTTAGTAATTAGAATCAGAAACTAACCTTCATCTCTGGTTATTTTCACAACAGATGTGAGAGGGGTAGCGCGAGCTCTAGCGATGATTCGCGCATCTTCATCAGCCGTGGTGGCAAGGGACCTGCCTCCTGGAATTCAAATCCCCCTCTTCTACTTCTCTGTGGGTGCAAATTATTCAAATTATTCCCATAGTATTATAAATCATGTTCATTCAATGTCCTATTCAAAAACTTTTAAGAGACACAGATTTGGATAGTTTGATAAAGTTAAAATATGATTAAGTTCACCTTTTCAACCACCTCTGCACAGTTTTCAAGCAACAACCCAATTCTGCACTGATTTGCTGGAAAGAAAGGCCAGCATCTTTAAGGGCAACAATTTTGCCTCTCAGAATAAGCCTCTCTTTTTCTCTGCGTGTGTTGGTTACTCCAAAATTATTATTTCGATTCATATTTCTGAAATGCAACACTAAATAAAACAATGCACGGAATAAATGGATAAGTAAGTCATGCTATAATATCACCAGTAAAAGTTAATATTCATGCTGTAGACATGCGAAACTTGGAATTTCAATATTGTATGATGGATATACTCTTGAAGCTCACTAGAGAAATTGATTTCATTTATATTTGTAGCGGTAACATACTATACTGTATATAAATATTAGCTATATACATATATTAATCTCGAGTTAAGATAAGAAAGCCGAAGTTTGTAAATTTAATATGAATAGATTTATAACTTTAACTATCCCAATAATTTTTCGCAATTCAATGCTGCTCTAGTGGAGAACAGATAAATTTTGGCTTACCCACAAATAGGCTAATAAAATGAATGCATACACGAAAATAAATTAAAAGAAACTTTGAAGAATTATCCTGAATTGTGTTCTATGAAAGATTTCATCTATCACTATCTGTGGAAATAATTAATGCAGAATAGCTACTCTGCGTATACATTATATGATCACTAATAAAAAAAAGTGACGAAAAGAAACATTTACTCCGGTAACTGTATTCCTAAATAAATAAAGATAATGAAGAGGCAATAGTAAAGGGAATTCTATAGGCTTCAAATTAACTAAAATTCTAAAGAACTACTATTTGAACAACTTAAAATGAAAGTGACAAATGAAGAACCATTTCACTGGAAAATCTAAAACAAAATGGAGGAACTTCGCATAATTCAAACACTCGCAGTAGTCTGTTAGTGGGTGTTAACTTAGATCATGAATAAATAAATAACTTTATATAAAAATAAATCTAAATGACCTATAACAACCATTTGAAAAAATTCTTACCGAGTACTGTAAGATTTCGACTTCTAAACCACAAAGTGAAATGAATGGAAATATAGGTTACGTCGACTCGACAATCTAATATCTTTAAATGGAATTGAAAATTTAGCAATAAAATAGGAAATATAGAATCCGTATGTGACGATTGCAATCCAGTTTGTTAGTGTTGTTACCTATTATGAAATCATATCTAGTTGATTAATAAAAGTTACAGTTTATAAACTTTTAATTGGTTTCCATTACTTCGGAGAAACTACAATACCGCCTGGAATTTGATATAACTATTAATTTAATTAATAAAACTTACTCTTTAATGAACTTTGAACAAATAATAGGTTTCGTTTTACCGTTCGTCTGAATTAGCAGTAAAAGAACCATACTAAACTTTTTCCTGATTTTAAATAATAGTACTATTTAAAGATATTAAAACTAATTATTAGATGCAATTTTCATGCCCAACTTACCTTCAATAGTGCCGGAACTGTAGTGATCACAATCTTTTAAGCAGACTAGATTTCACGTTCATCACTGTGATAAGACATCTCTTCTTGCAATTTTAAGCTTTTATTTCAGAGAAATCCTTTTCTCATAAATTCAGTGAACTCAATTTAAAATTCCAAATGATAATATAATTTCGTTACATATTTCATAATTTATTGTGTGATAAGCCAGATGACATTACTACTTTGTATACTACTGAATGGATTATGCCTTCCATAAAGGCTAATATTTTATACTTCTAGTTGTAATAAGGATGGTGAACGGGATCAAATAAAATCCATGAGCACTATTTCGAATATCTTCAAGCATTATAATCGAGAGATTTTCTTGATAAACTAAATTATTATTTAACACCATACTTGAGACTTACAAAGATAATAAGGAGTTTTATATATCTATATATTCTTAGATAGATTACAGATGGAGCTTTTTATTATATTTTACAATTTAAGTTTTGTTTGGTGCCCTTTTCCTTCAGCTTTCTTTTGTATCTTTTCTCAACTTCCTCCTCTTCTTTTCTATTCCTTCTGACTTGCTATATCCATGGTAAGCATCCTAGGGGTACGGTCATGAGCCCCCCCCCCTGTTTTTTCAATCCTTACTTACCTAGCTAAACAAATGAAGAACTACTTTGATTGAAATAACTGAGAGTTGCTAATGTAGTTTGTTGCATCCGCTAGCTTGTTGTACTGCACACTTCATGATTGTTTAATGACCTAGCAGGGGGGTTCGGGGGGTGGCATATAAAGATTAAAAATATATTTTTACCTATATAAATAATATAGGTAAATAAGGATTAAAAAAACATGGGGGAGGGGCTCATGACCGGGGGGCGGGGCTTATGACCTACACCCAGCAACCTAATGGCTAGTGCATGGAGCGTATTTTCAGGATCCCCTCTTCTACGATGTCTTCTTATGAGACATCTTCTTCGTTGTGAATAGGGAAAACTTTGGAACCACTAAAATAATAATAGTAATCGGACAATCGTGTTGCAACGTCTTTGGATCTATCATTAGCGTAACCGTCGATAGATAACATTATATGGAGTCTTATGAATAATTTTAAAATGATAGGTTAATGGCTCGTGTGGGTATATGGCAGAAAGCTTTATCCCCGTAATGTCAATAGTGACAAAAACTTTATTTTACTGTTTATAGTAAAGTAATATAAGTAAATACACCAAACATTAAAACAGTAGAGTTTACATACTTTACAAGGTAAAGATACCTTGAAGAAGTAGCTTCCTCTATAGGGAGAATTAGGGGAAGGGGGGAAATTTCACCCGAAATAAAATATACAGCCAACAATTGATTACTTTTGTAGATTTAATAACCTAATATTCAGTACAGATATCCAAATTGTCTTGGGCATGAACAATCATCATAATTTACAAAAATATATACTATTAGTATTTCTCAATTTTTGTATATCTTAGCCAAAAAAAAAAAAAGAACTATCTCCTATAAAAATAGTTTAATCTACTTCTCGCAATAGCTGAGTTCAATTTTTCTTTAAAGTCACTCACTTACTGGATATATTAACTTCCATGGAATAATGAAAATTAAAGGAGATTGAATTATTAAAAATGGACAGTTTTCTCTTTTTATACCACTAGTGCTATGCAAACTAAGTTTTAGAAACTGAGTGTCCTCCTATAGCTTAGAGAGAGTTTAATTATTCGAGAATATAGACAATTATTGGACATTCCCTATTATATTATCAATGAAATATTGTAATTTGGAGAGGATTGTGATGTTTATAATATAATTATCTCTCTAAAGCATTTATTTAATAAGCTTAGTTCATAAACAAAGCCTACACACTGGTTTGCAAATAAACAACACTATTGCAATTACTTAATTATAATTAAATAAGCCATGACATCACCGATAATAAATGTTACTAAGCATATGGTTGGTATAACACAATATGCGCTAATATATTAAAATCAGACGAAAATTAAATTTTTAAACAATTATCAAACAAAGGAATTTGTCAAGAAACATCAGAAGTTCAGCGTATGTTTTTACCAGCAACGGGGTAGTATTAAGTTCCTAATTTATAGGTAGACTCGTAGAAATCATTTTCTGTAACCTCTTCATTTCCCTCTACCTATGTTTAATAGCAGTCACCATTGTTCGCGTTACTATTACTAGGTGATTGTATCTTCACGGAGAAGCTTTCTTGCGTCCTTCAACTTGGTGATAGGTTAATTAGAAATCCCTTCTGTAATAATACTTTCTTCAAAGTCCTTTATAAAATAGCAAACTGATCGATGAAAGTATACTTGTATAGGTGGAACTACAGTTTTATCAAATCTTAAAGAAGTGTAAATCAGTTAAAAAATGCCACAGTCGATGATTATTCTCATGGATGCAGAAAAGCTACTCTGTGAATACAGTCACTTAACAAGGAATGTTATGAAAATGGACAAAAGCACCGGTAGCTGGACTCGCGGATGGAAGAGGAAAATGAAGAGTTGATAGTAAATGAAGCCTACGAGTCTACCTAACACATTATCTAAGACCTCGTAGTTGAAGAGCATAACCCTAGTGCTATCCTCCAAAACTGCAAGTAGCGTTAAAAAATGATAAAGATAAAATAAAAAAAAAAACCTAATCCAAATAACAACAGTTCTGGGCCCAAGGGTCGCCATCTCCCTTCTCTTCCATTCACCACAAACAGCATCAAAATAGAGCTCCTGCGGGCTAATAAACATGCGTTTGATTAAAATGTTCAATTGCAAGGTGTAATGTCTCATCATCTAGATTACATTAACTATTTTTCTTCCTGACTGCTTCTACGAAGTCCCTTGAATCTTTTTTACTTCATCAATATGAGTTAGAGTAGAATGCAGAATCTTTGAACCCCTAGTCCGATTAAAAACTAATGTGGAAATTGCTTTTGGGTTGGAAGTAAATGACGGGCTAGCAATTTAATGTGTAATTACTAATAAAAATAATTACGGGTTTGTTAAGTATTTTGAATACGAAATATTGCTTGATTTTATTTTTTACATAATTATTTAGAGAAAAATAGTCCATATATTAAAAAATATCTTTACAGTACTTGTTTTATCTATACAAATAAATTTATGGAGGTATTAAAGTCAACTATTTCTCGTTCATCAACAATAAGAACAAAGAGGCGTTTCCTCTGTAAAAAATAAATGGAAATCCTAACGAAATCTTTCGATTTTCAATCATTAAAGTAAAATTTCGTATTAGTTTCCTTAGTGGGCTACAATTTGAAGTTTGTTTCAGAGTCCAGACGAATGTGATGAAAATTTAAAAGATTACTAACGTTTTTTTACGGAATCCCTAAGAAACTACAGGAGATGTGTTTAGGCTGTTCTGGTAGCTGGTCTCAACAATAATTGAATTTAATTTTATTCCAGATTTTTTATGTTGCTCTTAGAGTGTATTAAATGTGAAAACTTTAAACTACGCTTTAATTTTAGTTTTTACCTTCCTAACTGATCGTACAGTGCCGAAGGTTAATATATGGAAAGGTTGATAAATATTAAATTTAAGAATAACAAACAATTTGTTGTGTTATGCAGAAGCTATTTTTTACTTATATAGTTGAAAAAATTAAGTTGAATTGAAAATCAATTCAAAGACAATAAATGAATGAAAACATAGATTCATTTATTTCCATCATAATTAGATACATTATTTAATGTGTTGCTACACGGGGTACGGTCAAGAGCCCCCCCGGTCAAGAGCCCCCCGGTCAAGAGCCCCCCCGGTCAAGAGCCCCCCCGGTCAAGAGCCCCCCCGGTCAAGAGCCCCCCCGGTCAAGAGCCCCCCCGGTCATGAGCCTCCCCGGTCATGAGCCCCCCTAGGTCATAAGCCCCCCAGTCACGAGCCCCCCTCCATGTTTTTATAATCCTTATTATAAAGTTAAACAAATGAAGAACTACTTAGATAGAAATAACTGAGAGTTGCTAATGTGGTTTGTTGTACTGCACACTTCATGATTGTTTAATGACCTGGCAGGGGGGTTCGGGGGGCGGCACGCCCCCCCGATATACATATATTTTAAGTCTAGTCAGTAATGAACTACAAAAGTGTCAATAAGGATTAAATAATATAGGTAAATAAGGATTTTAAAACAGGGGGGCTCGTGACCGGGGGGATCTTGACCGGGGGGGGGGGGGGGGGGGCTNATATCGACATTTCGTCAAAAGATTAATAGTTTTAATTACTTAAATTGAAATGTTAAGTTTGTATATTACTATGACATAATGTAATTGACACCTTCTTTGGATATTCAATTAAAATTCACTAATTGGTATCTATATTGTCATTTACTATTAACTTATTAGCATCTTTTCTAGTTACTACAAAAAGGCGGGGCTTATTCAAAGCAACGTTGCCAAGTTTCAAAATATTGACTGAAAAATCCACAGTTTTCGAAATTAATAATCTAACTGTAGTCATAATTTGTTTCCCTGATAATACCTACACTTTTTTGGCGAAAAACGAGGACTAACTAAACTAAATGTAATTACAAAATGCATGCAATAAAGCTTTAAAAGCATGTTTCAGAGCTTAAGTGTATGCTTTCAAGGCATAAGTACATTGCTTTTATGGCATGTTTTTTAGTGCATGATGTCACAACCCTAGTTATAATATAGGGTTGTGACAATATGCACTGCATATTATGCAGTGCATGCACATAAATATTTAGTGCATATTCGCTTGAAATATGCATATTCATAAAATGCATATGCATTTATAAAACGCATATGCATTTATAAAACGCATATGCATTTATAAAACGCATATGCATTTATAAAACGCATATGCATTTATGCATTTATAAAATGCATATGCATTTATAAAACGCATATGCATTTATAAAACGCATATGCATTTATAAAACGCATATGCATTTATAAAACGCATATGCATTTATAAAACGCATATGCATTTATAAAACGCATATGCATTTATAAAACGCATATGCATTTATAAAACGCATATGCATTTATAAAACGCATATGCATTTATGCATTTATAAAATGCATATGCATTTATAAAACGCATATGCATTTATAAAACGCATATGCATTTATAAAACGCATATGCATTTATAAAACGCATATGCATTTATAAAACGCATATGCATTTATGCATATGCATTTATAAAACGCATATGCATTTATAAAACGCATATGCATTTATAAAACGCATATGCATTTATGCATTTATAAAATGCATATGCATTTATAAAACGCATATGCATTTATAAAACGCATATGCATTTATAAAACGCATATGCAATATATATGCAGCAAATTTTTTTATTAAAAAAACATTACACGTATTTCAGTTAAGTAGAAATTCATAAATTTCCATGGATTTCTCGAAATAGGCTGTTACTAAGAAGCTCATATATTTTAAATACTTTTTTTATTAAACGTAAAAAATATTCAAAAACTTAGTGGTAGAATAAGGGATTTTAATCAATATCTTCTAATTGAAGATAATTTCAATACATTGAAACACTTCTCACAAAGCTGTTTTCAAGTACATTTATCAAGTCTTGAATATGAAGAATCTAATATACAGGTAATTAAAGCTCGTACAGCGGACGATCTTTAAACGGACACCCCCTAAAAAAAGACAAAAATTATCCGTTCTTCTGGCCATGCAACTCCTATAACAACCTCTGTAAATTATTTAGTTTAACTAATATTCTATTCGTCTACCAATTATCTAGTCGTACATTTATTATATTCAAGGTATTACAATTTACAATAAACACTTAATGTACTGTTTTTAAGATTTTCAGTATTTTGATTTTGTTACTCATTTCCTACACATTTTCTTTGATTAGAGAAGCTCTATAAAATTAAAAAGAGGTTTAACTACCCTATATTTTCACTTGTTTTAGTTACTAGTATCTTTGTTTCATTTTACTTACCTTATTATTTCGAACCTACGTACAATTATATGAGTAAGTTATATAAATATTATAAGATTTTCATTAAAAAATTTATTCCATAATAATCTGAGATTGTTTACCCTCATTAGAATTTTTTTGAAATGCTGTTAAAGAAAACTTAAAAAGTTTAAATCCCCAATTAAACTAATAATGTCACGTTTTAGCGGATGCGGTAAAACGGAAACATTTTTCAGTACAAAATTCACGATCTTTACCTGTGCTTTAAGCGGCTGTCGCTTAATGTACTAAAAAATGTGATGAAAAAAGTTGTGTTATTTTTTAACCTAACTTATTTAGATATCTATGTACCTACATGCAAACTAATGCACATAGCATAATTAATAATCGTTTATTAAACTGAAAGCAATATAAGAAAAAAATATTTAATTCCCTGATTCTTATTTTTTTGTTTGGTATGAATAAATAAAGTATATATTAAAATAGAATATAGAACAGTCACACCTTTTTCAAATTTCTATCGAACTTTTCTACTCAAAGAAAATGTGGCGGAAAAGGCTAACAAAATCAAAATACAGAAAATCTAAAAAGCAATATATTAAGTGTTGATTGTAAATTGTAATGCCTCTGAATATAATTAATGTTTGACTGGATAGTTAGTAGATGAATAAAATATTTATTAACCCATATTCTTTAAAGAGTTCGTTATAGCGAGCTGCAGTCCGTTAGAAAGGACATTTTTTGTCCTTTGTAGGGGGGGGGGGGCTTTATCTGTATACTGTCCGTTGTACGAGCTTTACCTGTATATACAGGGTGCGGAGAAAGTCCCCGATCAAATTTTATTTTTTAGATTAAAGATGTTATTCATTCACTTCCTATAATCATATACTTTAATGTTCCAGGTCTAAATTTTGATAAATTTACATTGTCTTTTGTAAAAATGAGTCAGCATGAGGCTATTATTCAGCGGGGAAGCCAAACCCAAAGAATGTTACGCTGTTTAAAGCACCGAAATCGACTGTTAGGGATGCAGTTCAACGCTACCAAGAACTGTAGACAACAGGTGATCGACCCATGTGTGGACGACCTCGCACTGCACGCACTCCAACCAAAAAAAAAAAGCCATTAGGGAGCGGAAAAGGAGGAACCTCAAGCGAAGCATGAGACAGATGGCTAAGAATATGGATATCGACGAAAAAAGTGTGAGAACCGTCGTCAAAGAAGACGTCAAGTTGTCCCCCTTCAAAATGACCAACATGCAACAGCTCATGGACTTGCAGAAACAGAAGAGGCTGGGCAGATCAAAGATTCGTTTGAATGCAATGAAAGATGGCATGCAGCCTGGTGAGATCGTCTTTTCGGATGAGAAAATGTTCACTGTGGAGGCCAAATTCAACTCCCAGAACAACAGAATTTTGGCAAAAAGTGCTGACATTATCCCTCCATCCGTAAAGACTGTTTTCCGTCGTCAAAAGCTTGCCTCTGTGATGGTTTGGGCTGTCATCTCTGAGAGCTGGAGATCTCCTCTCATTTTCGTCGAAGAAGGCGCTAAAGTTAACGCAAAATCGTAAATCAAGGATATTTTGACTTCAGGACAAATCGAGATGAAGAAGCACTTCAAGGACATGCCTTTTACTTTTCAACAGTACAGTGCACCCTCGCACACAGCGAACAAAACTCAGGATTGGTGTGAGTGTCACTTTCCTGCGTTATTGTAAGTTCCATTCAAACCTTCAAAGTATTATCAGGGAAAGAATAAACGAGGTCACTTTAAATTTTAGATGCAAAAACCGTGGAGTTTTCAGTCAAAATTTTGAGATTTGACAACGTTGCATAGGATAAGCTCCACCTTCTCGTAGTATTGAGAAAAGATGCCAATTAATTTCTATTGGCGTGAATTATCTTTGAATATAGATGGTTGGTGGCATTAAATCTTACTGTTTTAAAATGAGCTTTGCATTTCTATTAAAATTAATTATAATTATTGATTTGCGTTCTCCAGTAATAATTAGAGTATTTTCACTATTCTGTTTTGGTCATTTAATATCAAAAAGTATAAGAATGTTAAATCCAAATAAATAATTACTATTAATTATTTACCTGAACTCATGGAAGAACTAGTAAGCCTGAACTACATATAGCGATAGGAAAGTTTGGGACATTTTGGTTGGTAATATTGAAACATCTATATGTGGGTGTTCGAATGAAATCACACTAATATATCATAATTATTATCGAAACTTGAAATCATTCTCGTTTATAATTTATGAAAGGACATACCATGACATTTCCATATTATTACCCTCCCCCCCCCCCCCTCCCCCCATAGATAGTACTCTATTAGTACCATTCATCAACATGTTGCGGGACTCAGGTGAATTATTTAGTATACTGTTTAATGTACTGAATATAAGAAATTTTAGACATATGAATAACCTAATCGACGATAATGGTAACAATGTTAGGCATCAATATAAGTTAACCCAATGAAAGGATGAGAATTAAGGGGTACGCGGGGTTTCACAAACCCCCCCCCCCCCCTCGCCCCCATCTCTCACCTATCACCATAGTTTTTTTTGCTATACAGACCTAATATAGTCCTGTTTCATATATTTTTTAAAAGTTTATATTCATTATTTTATGTATGCTAGATTTAATTATCCCCATTTTAATCACTCCGTGATGGTGGAAGAAAAAATGAGTCTGTGATGATTATTCATTGTATGATATTTGAATAACATTTGAAATAAAAATAGTGATACCACATACCTCTTTGATAATAATAATAATAATAGTAAGAGGCCGTGAGGGCATATTTCTCCTTGCATGTTAACCATTTCGGTCATACATGCTAATACCTCTTTGATCTCGATTACTTTCTGCGGTAGGGTAAGTTGCGGATTATTGGACGGTTTTACATCTTTGATATTACCAGAAAATGTATATAATTAAAGTTAAATAATTTTAATTATATACTTCTTTGTATTTTGATCGAAGAATTGGAACTATCCGATAATTTGTAACTTGCAGCTAATATATAACATATTTTATATAACTATTCCTAACTCTGTAATCAAATTAGTTTTTTCAACTGTAATTAAGTTAAAATCAAATGATATAGGCAGCAGAGTTTACCATTAAAAAATAAATGGTGCCTCTCTCACGGACGTAGCTTATAAGGATCACCTAAATCTAGATGCTACCTATTTCAATTTATATTAATTTCAGTAACTAAAAACTTATCATAATTATGAGGTTTGACCTCTGCTTGGAATAAAAGGCCATATCGCTGACTTCAAATGGAAAGGAACTCGAAGAAGCAGTCAGAAAAGAAAATGGTTCAATGTGAATAATGTCACTTACAAATGCTCAGAGATGCAGAACGTGAATATGCAGTCATTTACCAAGATATTTGTAGGAAAAGGACACAAGCACCAGTATCTTCATTCACAGACGGAAGATGAAAAGGTTATAGAAAATTAATCCTACATACCAGAAAAATCTTAAACCTCTTAGTTGGAGAGCATAACTCTAGCGCTATTCTCTAAAACTGCAACTAGTGTTTAAAAAATTAAAAGCTTGGTAAATATAAAAAAAGATAATCCATATTACAACAGTTCAGAGTCCAAAGACGCCACCTCTTTCCCAAACCTTCACCACAGACAATTCAGGATTGAGCCCCTGAGCGAAATTATTCATTTATCACCTTCAAAAGTTTAATTATTGATGAAGGGTAAAAATTTATTTTCTAATGAATAAGATATAAACTTAGAAACTCAAATTGATTGACTGATTCAAAAGTATTGTAAATCTAAAATAATACAAACAATATAAAACTAAATAAATATTTCCAGGGTGATTATGACCTACACCCGTTCCTTAAGCGGTGAAAAAATTCATCACCGCTCGTTACCGTCCACAGAAGTTGGTCCTCGTTAAAGCACAGTCATATATGCACGGCCACCGCTTATGTTCCCCTACAGCTCCGACAGTTTTGAGTTTTTCAAAATGTTGCAAGGGTTAAGGAGCGGTAGTTTTCCTCTCTGCAAAGTTCGCTACCTCTAAAACACCGCCCAGCCAAAGTTTGGCACCGCTAGAAGCAAGTTGACAAACTTTGGCAGAGCGTTGTTATTTTTTTATGAGTTTGTGTATCGAAATTATGTATCAAAATATAAAATACAGGTGATGCCAAAGCGATGCACCGCTGAAGCCGTCGTTGACATAGAGTTGGCTTAACGGTAGGAAGAGGCAGCGAGCGTTGGTTTGGCAGTATGGAGCTATGCGACCTCCTTACCAACATCAAACCAAAGTTCATCACTGCAATGAATCTTTGCTTCATTTTCTGAGAGAGTTTCAGAAAACTCATGTTCGTGATTCAAACGTTTTCAACTGCCTTATCAAAGTTCATGCAACATTTAATCACCGCCCGGGCAATGCTGGCGAAGTAGCGGTGGTCAAGCATTTGAGATTTACGTATTTGCGTCTATAATGGTGCCAAACTTTGACTGGGTTTTGTTGCTGTGGGGAACTTTGCGGAGTGGAAAGCTACTGCTTCTCAACACTCGTGATATTTTTTGTAGTTCAAAACTTTCGGATCGGTAAGTGTGAACATAAGCGGTGGTCAAGCGTATACGGCGTTTCCTGGTCAGCGTTAACAATTTTTTGCCCCTGCTACAGGAACACTCTAGCAAAGTTCCTCCGGTGTGTCAGGCCTTCAAATGATGAGCTTCAGCTATCGATTGATATCAAAAAATCTACCAGAATTTCTGATTAATTTCATCCACTCAGCTCCGTAATCAAAAGCAGTATACCGCTTTACCAACTTTAAACCCCGCCGAGCCAACGCCTACACTCGTAGAACACCGCTCTATCAACGCTCGTGTTACCATGATTGATTTTCCAATCATGATAACGAGCGTTGCCGGAATTTTGTTTATTCTCCCTTCGTTCAAAGAACGATCCAACACAGTTCTGACTGTGTGATCTAGGCTTTAGATATCCTTCTATATTCATCGAAACAAGCCTTACTTTAAATAAATGAAAAAATTAGCAATTCCTCATGCTATACCACATATACTGGATTATTTTGCTCCAGTGCTTCAGATATTTTCTATTTGATTAAGATCAGCAATTAGTGTTGTTAATCAGTCCCCATCGAAAGTCTCATGAAGATTTCGACAGCTGCTGCATGCTCTCCAATGAGGAGAGCAATATTATGCACCCAAGTAATAAAATAAAAGATTAACAAAAAAATAGTGAGAAAAGAAAGAAACAACATGGCTCATCAATAATTAGTTTGGGTGACTAAATATCAACATATGACTTGGATCGTGACAATATCCGTTTAAAATCATAAATCCAGAAAATAGTATGGACGGAATGAATGAAAGACTATTTAATCATTCTAAATCAGTGGTATGCAGTACCCGATACCATTTCATTTCGTTTCCTCTATGATATTCTTAAGATCTATTATTTTATCTGCTTATTGTCACAACCATACACATGACCAACGAGATGACGTGCACTCGTAGTAGAGCGCATACCTTCGTCACCATATATAACCTTAACCTTGAATAATTTGACTTGAGTTAGAAATGAACTTAATCTTTTGTCGTTCACTCCCAAAATCTGATCAAATGGTTCCTGGTTATTGACCAATAAATGGTCAATACCAAATTTCAGGGAATTGGTTGAATACTATTTGAGTTATAAATGACCTTGACCTTTGACCCGATCTCTCCCAAAATCTAATCAAACTTAATTCACGGTACAGAAGGGACCGAGGTTATAGGGAGGACTACAATTCGAGCAAATTCAACAGAAATCTAGATCATGGAAAAAATTGTTTATCAATTCAAATTATTGAATGACAAAAGAAGGTAAAAAGAAGACAAAATGAAGGGAGTGGCAATTTATACTTTAAGTTTTCAGAAAAAAAATATCTATAACTTTTCAAAATAGTTTTATTTAATTTCTTTTACTATGTAAAATTGAAGACTCCATTAAAAGCTATCTTGAAAAGAGAGGTGGAAGTCTGCGATCGAACTGTAGATACGTTCTCTAGGTTCTAAACTCCAGCAATCAAATTGAAGTATTTATCAATGTCCTCTTCTCCTTTCTACCACGTTAAAATATTAATATTGCCAACACTACTTCCCGTTATGGAAGATATTTTTATATAGGGATATACTGTTCAATGCAAGGATTTAGATATAGCTTACAAATTTAACTATTACACAGTTCATGCAAATGAATGTGTTATTAAGCAATGAATATGTAAGCTAATTTTAGAAGTTAGTAGAATTCTATTTGGCAATGCATCGCTAGCCTAGGTGTGGCTTTACCTATACCCATAGTATATATTCTACTATTTATCTTTTTTTTTCTTTATAAAAATTATTAAAATATTTGAACAAAAGCCAATTTAACCAAATCAGCCTTTAAATTAATCGGGGATATTATAGACATTGCATAATGAACTAATTATATACATTAAAAATTGAACTAAGTTAAATACGCAACATCTGATGAGACACAGCAGCCAATAGCTAATTGCAAAAAGATGCTCTATAATAGATATGAAGTTTGAACTTCTATAGTCGAAAATTAAAAATCTTCTCTTACTGTGTCATATTGGCTATTGTGCCCTTCAAAAAAATTCAAATTATTCTTCATACTCACTTATTAAGATAGGACTGTTGCAAATAATAATTCAATGATAGTAGTTTCGATCTTACTAACTGATAGTATGGAATGGGTAGTTATTCTGTCAAAAATTTAGAACATGAAAAAAATCGATTGATACTAAATCAAATGATACCAAACAGTTTTTCGTGAAGTAGTTATTATTTCATTAGAATTTGATATACGATTAAATCTGTGTGTAAACCACTATTACAAAATGGTTGAATAACTGTTCCTGTAGTTACTCCCATATGAAAAAATTAAGAGAAATACACGACAAGTAATATAGTTTAGCGCAATATTTTTTTTTATAAATGTAGTTATTTCGTCGAAGGCCTGATGGTTTAAATAATCGTTAATCAAAATGTAAATTTTTTATTAATACGATATAATTCAATTCGCACTATATTTCAATATTCAAAGATAATTCACTAATTGGTCTCCAGTAGTCATAAACTTTTTACTGCATGGCATCTTTTCTCAATACTACGAGAAGGTGGAGCTTATCCTATGCAACGTTGTCAAATCTCAAAATTTTGACTAAAAACTCCACGGTTTTTGCATCTAAAATTTAAAGTGACCTCGTTTATTCTTTCCCTGATAATACAATTACATTCAAAAATAACTATATACAGATTAACTTTATTTTAAATTCTGTAATTAACTTTGGGCATATAACATGCACACTATATTGAATACTTTCTGGCATATGAATATGCATTTAGGTCCAGTATATATGCCCATTGACTCTTTGCATATTATATGCACATTTCCAATATGCATTTTGGTTCTGCATATATGCGCATTGACTTTTTGCATATTATATGCAGAAATAGGCATATAATATGCTGCATATCGCGTCAAAAATTATGCATATTTTATGCTGCTACATCCCTACTAATGATAAATTGATGTCGATACTGAAAAAGAATAAAGGTTTTCATTGTGAAGGATATAAACTCTTCATTGTATGGAAGATCCTAGTTGTTGATTACCGAATTTAATTATCAGTCTAAAAAAAAATATAAAACAGCACATGATCATAAAATGTAATGAAAACTGATATTCTTTATTTGCTTATAGAAGAGTTTGTTTTTGTAAATTTTCATTATCTATATTGTTTGAAGTGTTTGTTTCAGTATAAAAATAAAAACTTAAGCTTTGCAATCATTATTCATTGCCCTTCATGATATAGAAAAATCCTGATATTGAAAAATCCTGATATTGAAAAATCCTGATATTGAAAAAACCTGATATTGAAAAATCCTGATATTGAAAAAATAAACAATATTATAGGCATATTAATGAGCATAATGAGAATGAAAACATATTGCAGAGAATGAAAACATATTGCAAAGAATAAAAGCCTTTTTTTAAGCATAAAAAGCATATTTTCAAGTATAATAAGTAGGGTTGTGACAATATGCAGCATAAATTTTACATAATTTTTGACGTGATATGCAGCATATTACATAGGTATATGCCTATTTCTGCATATATATGCAAAAAGTCAATGGGCATATATGCAGAGCCAAAATGCATATTGGAAATATGCATTTTATATGCCAGAATTTTTTTCAATATAGTGTTCACATTAATTGCTCAAAATTAATTACGGAAATTAAATTAAGAAGTATGTATTCTCAGCATCCATTGAGAGCAGACGTTTGCAGCTCTTGACATCAAAACCTGTCTTGTTTAACATTTTGACCGAAATATGGAGGAATTCACTAGTTTACTTAGCAAGAAAGACGAAAAAATCAAGGAATTAAGTCAAGAAATTTCCATTTTAAAATTAACTTTTTCAAAATTAGAAGAGAAACTGGATACATGTGAATCGCAAGATAGGATGTTATACAGGGTGGGGCGTAAGTTTGGAAGCAATTTTTCAAACATTAATATAATTCCTAAAAATAAGTTCCTAAGTTGGTGATAAGGTTTGAACTATATAGTAGAGACACTACATTATGACGTGGCAGTGTTATTTTTTTTACAAAACTTTAGTCAATTCAAAAATGTCAGACTAAAGAGAAGCCATTATTGCTCTACACCGTGTCGGGAAGTCAGATTCCGTCATTTCAAAGACTCTATCAATAGCGAGATCGACTGTTTGGAAGTGTGTGAAGCGTTTTAATGAGAGAGGAGACTTGACTGATCGTCCAAGAAGTGGTAGACCACGCTCACAACGCACCAAACAACTGATAAAATGTGCCCGAGAGAAGATCAGGAGGAACCCGAAAAGGTCAATAAGATTGTTAGCCAAAACAGCTAATGTGAGTCCCAGAACAATGAGAAGAGTTGTCAAAGAAGACCTAAATATGTCCTCTTTCACCCTCCAAAAGAGACAGACTCTGTCAGAAGCTGTAAAGAAAAAGAGATTGGAGAGAAGCAAAGCACTTCTGAGAGAATTGAAGTCTGGCACGGCTGGTGAAATTGTTTGGTCTGACGAAAAAAATTTCACAGTGGAAATGGCTCACAACCGGAGGAATGACAGAATAATTGGTAAAAGTGCAAAAGACATCCCATACAACCAAAAAACTGTCCACAAAACCTTGAAACCTGCTTCAGTAATGGTCTGGGCCGCCGTTTCAGAAACTTGGAGATCTCCTTTAATTTTTGTGGAACAAGGCGCCAAAATCAATGCTAAATGTTATATTGAGAATATTTTGACGCCAATGTTGGAGTCAGCTAAGGATCACTTCGGTAATGACACTCTATGGACACTTCAGCAAGACGGCGCGACTTCACATACTGCAAATGTCACTCAAAACAGGTGCCATGACCATCTTCCACGGTTTTGGTCCAAAGAAATGTGGCCTCCCTGCTCCCCAGATGTTAATCCTATGGACTTTTCGGTATGGTCCATTCTTGAATCAAAGGCCTGTGGTAAATTCCATCGCAGTGTGGATGATTTAAAGCGTTCGCTCCAGAGATCTTGGAAGGAAATTTCACAAGAACAGTTGCGTGCCGCAGTAGGAGGAGTTCGGAGGAGATTTGAGGCTGTTATTAAAAACAAGGGGGGACATTTTGAATAAATTTATGATTTTTGAATTCTTAAAACCCTTATGTAATAATACATAACTGTAAATTATTAAATATATTTTTCGTTGAATTATAATATGCACTTTCATTTGCTTCCAAACTTACGCCCCACCCTGTAATATCCGGTTCTGAAAGTTGTGTGAATGCAGTGTGCAGCCTTTTAACAGAAAATCTAAAAGTAGAGCTACAACCTAACCAAATCTGGGTAAGAAGAATGCTACTCAAAAAACAGATGGAAGAAGTTTACTGGTGAAATTGGCTTCTAATGAAATTAAGGAAGATATATTTTCTGCTTGTAAAAGTATCAAAACCTAACAAAAACTTCATGAACGAAAATTTAATTCCTAAACGAAGTACTATCCTTTTTGTACTAAGGAGAGCAAGAAAGAAGTTCCCGCTTTATTTCTGGATGTGTATCAAGAGGATCAAACCACCAAATCCTGATGCTTTAGGAGCTAAGAATTCCAAGATGATAGTAAATACTTCCAGGAAACTGAATGAATTTTGTACCAAACGTATTAAAAGCTAGTGTTGCTGGTATCGTGCCCGATTTGAATACTTTGGATCAGTTCTGAAGTCCTTTGTATCTTGACCCTGATGTAAATTATAATGATTCAGCTCTTCAAGTACAGTGTTTGGCTAATATCATGGATTTTATTATTTACCGTGTGTGTTCGGCAGTTGAGCATGGTTCGACCTTAACTTATTGTAGGTATTTCCAATATACTGTAATTCTAGATATTTGTTACTACTCTGAGAAATACATGACCGAAATGGTTGATGCCGAAAATACAGGTTCTTATCAGTTGGAACCTTTACCATACTAAGTAGAAAAAGAATTACTGGAATAAGAAAAAGAAATAAATTTCAATTTTATGATACATGAGAGAATTAGCAACAAACTGTATTGATATTATAATTTAAAAATATTTGCTGAGTTAAAATACAATTGAAGTGAAGAAATGACATAATATTTTATTACTAGTCGGTAACCGTGCAAAATGTTCGGATTGGGTTTTGGTATGAATCTGCATGGAACATTGAGAATATTGAATCAAATACACACTATAAGGTTGAAATGGTACTAGGACAGAGTATCGAAAGACAAAGTATCGAATGACAAAGTATCGAATGACAAAGAATCGAAAGACAGAGTATCGAAAGACAAAGTATCGAAAGACAAAGTATCAAAAGACAGAGTATCGAAAGAAAAAGTATCGAAAGACAGAGTATCGAAAGACAGAGTATCAAAAGACAGAGTATCGAAAGACAGAGTATCGAAAGACAGAGTATCAAAAGACAGAGTATCGAAAGACAAAGTATCGAAAGACAAAATATTGAAAGGCAAAGTATCGAAAGACAGAGTATCAAAAGACTAAGTATCGAAAGAAAAAAAGTATCGAAAATTCGATCGAATTTATAATAATTGATAATTGGTCGAATAAAATTTGATAAAATGGAGATAACATTAGTTATACATAACTTGAAGTATGAATTTAATTCATTGACCGACAGTTGGGCCCAAGTCAAGTGCATGGGGCCCGACAATTGGACACGCCGAAAATTGAGCCGAAGACATATTGGCCCGTGGCAATTAGGCCCCAATACAATTTAGCCAAGTAAAATTGATCCCAAAGAAATTTTAGCCCAGGGCCACTATTGATCACATTAATAAAATGATTACAGCAGACACTATAGAGAAGCTATACATTGTATTAAGTTGATACCATAGACTCTGATAAAAGTGGAGTCGGTTACAACCCGGAGAATTAAGATTTTGCCTTCCTGTAAAAAAAACACTGCATACATAATATTTTACACATACTTAAAGCTTCATTAAGGTTTATTTCGTCGATATGAAAGCCATTCAGAAGAAATAGACAAAATCCTCTTTTCAAACCATGTGTGTGGAGTTTCTTCAACCGTGTCATGGAAGATCTGCCTCGTACCACTAACGTAATTGAAGGTTGGTACAGAACGACCGATGCACAACACAACTCAATATCGTCACCCTACTATTTTTAATTTAGAGCAAGATTAGAGAGCATGATTACGTTTAAAATAAATTTAAACGTACAAATACTGAAAATCAAGATTGCACAAAAAAGTGAAGAATGTTGTAACAGTTTTTTTATATGCTCAATTATCTTGGGCCCAAAAATTATTGTCTTGGGGCCCAATTGTCCTGGGCCCAATTGTAGGCGGGCTCATTTTGGCTTTATTGAACCAGGTCAATGTACTAAATTGGAATCTGAATATTTTTTAGACTAAAGAAGAATGTAACTATAAAAAGCTATTGATGAGAAATAAATAATTTGGTACACTGTACCTGACCTTATATTTCTAAATTATTCATATGGATATTTATCAGATACCAATGTATGTATATATTATAATCATATTCACATTTTGGGACAGAAATTGCACGAGGTCATACAAAATTGCCACTTTCCATTACATTTCACATAAATTAGGTACCGATAAAATAATTTTCCGTGACGTGACGTCATATAATTGTGGTGAATGCTGTCATTTAAACCATAACTATGATATAACAGAGCTATATAAATAATTAATGCTACGATCATTATACAGCAATTAAATAACTACATTATGAAAAGTAAATTATGTCCCTTCATTAGTTCAGTAATTGAAATTGAACAGATAAAATACCTTTATTACTGGTAGGTATTATCCAATTAAAGTATTCATATAAATCACTGCAGAATTCATTATTGTTTGGGTCAATATGTATTAATTATCATTTATTAGGAATATTTATTATTAACTATATTTACTATTAATTGTAATTAATATTTATTATTAACTTATTATTAACAACGTTAATAATCATTGAATAAAATAATCAAATTTCTAGCATTGAAAAAAACTTGAATAAGAGGCATGCATTTCAATTCCTGTAAGTGAATTATAACTCTGATGATCGTAGCTTGTTTGTGAACACAATATCTATTTATTTAACAGTATATGCGAATGATTAAATATTCTCATAATCATAATGTCATCTATCATGCAGAATATGTCTTTAATTTTCGTCATGAAATTAATTATTGTGAACATTTATTTAAAAGTATAGTACTTGTTAAACTGTTGACGCAGTTGTTTTTGTAGACCATTGTTTACATATCCTATAGATTTTTCGAGTTGATTCATACATTTTTAATATTCATTCCGTATGTTAATATGTATTTGAATTAAATCCGTATCTATAGTCAATAATAAATTAAAGTTAGAATAATAAAAAAAAAATTCGTAAAACAAAAGAGAAATTTCTGGTATTTGTTAGATGTTAAATGATTACTTAGCTTATACAGAACGAGTAAAATTAGCGGGTTTGATAATAAAATCGCCATATCTTTAACGAGAACCACCGTATCTTTGTGAAGTTTTCTTTGGCTACTACAGATTTGAGTCAGCTATAACCACATTGTTGGCTCGTTCTTCTATTTCGAATACTTTCTCGGGCATTAGTAGAGGGTGTTGTTGTTCTTGCACAAACATATTTCAAACCTTGCTTAAGTAAATAATTCGTAAAGAGTAGGTTTTATCTCCAAACACTAGAATGTTTTTAAGAACTCTTTTGTTGAATCAGCGGAACTGAATTTTGGAACTACTACATTATTATGGAGAAAAGATGCATCTGGTATGGTGGATGCATGATGGTGCCTAGTACACAGAACACATGTTGTCAAGTAACGACTGGGAGAAGTTTTTGAACATCGAGTAATTGCCAAAGGTCTTGTCATTGAGTTGCCTCCGAGGAGCCCCAATTTAACGGCTTGCGACTATTTCTTGTGTGGAGTTATTGGGAAAATAATGTATACTCCTCCACACCTGCTAATCGGCATCATTTAACTGCTTTAAATCTGGTTAGATTTACCTGATTGCAGTTATTTTTGTGGGATTATCTCACTATTTGTAAAATGATATAAACTCCTCCTCACCTGCTAATCTAAATCAATTAAAAGATTAAAAGAGTGAATAACACAAGGTGTGGCTTTCATTACGGCTAATCCTGACATGATCAAACGATCAATGAAAGCAGCCAGAAAACGGTTATTTTTTGTTAAACAATATTCGACTTTTGATCTTCATAATATGCAATTTTTTCTTTATTGTCACTAAGTCAATACTGGGTTAATCAACCTATTTTTATATTCGTTAACAATTACATATCTTATATCAATATTTTATGTTATGTTTGGTGTGTTAAAAAATAATACAAATGAAATAAAAAAGGTGATGTTTTCAATTTTGAAGTGTCATTTGGGATGAATCGGACACCTTCGGACGGTGTCCGAACTTTCCATCTGTGTCCGATTTAGACCATCATTACGATTTATTGGAGTAATTTTTATTAGAAAGGACATTCGGAACTTAAAGTTAATTATTTTAATTGTCATAACATTCGTTTATAAGATTAGTTGCAGCTTTTGGTATTAGTGTCTTTATTTGACAGTTTGACAATCGTATTATAAAGGAAAACTGATAGAGACCGTAATAAAGAAGGTATTCAAAAAAACATTTGATGAATTCCAAAAAGGTTTATCTGTCAGAAAAGCTGCTGAAATTGGAGGTGTAGCAAGATCTACACTTATGGACTATACTTTAAACATTCGATGAAATATTTTATTAGATGACTTACTATCTTTTGGCGTAATTCTAAGAAAAAGGAAATAGTTATAACCAAAGTTAAAGGAAATAGCTATACCATTTGTTTTTGATATTTAACTATTAAATATAAGGACAATTTCACATACAGTGATTACTCATGAGCTATCTATAATTTGTTGGAGAAAATGTTCAATCATTACAATTATGATAAAGTTTCAAATACGATGAATTACTGTGAATAACAAGTCATTATGATTTATTTCAATCAATTAGTAGATCCGAATTCAATCCTATCGTTTAATTACCCGAATTAACCATTTTTATGGTGTACGAATCATCCTCACAGCTTGTTCGATCTCTCCCTCTAGGAGGGGCATTCGGACACTTGAATCCCTCTTACATTTTGTCTTATAACTTTCGAATGAAGGTTTAAACTGTAAAACAGTCACAATACAAATTGAAGTAGAATGATTTATCGAAATACAGAAATCTTAAAATAGTAAAATTCGAATTAGTTTACGAATCATTCAGTATTTAACAAAAACTGTCCGAATGCTCCCGATTCTCCCCTTTATATTACGAGGAGATTACAAAAAAATAGTTTTTTTTAAGTGCAAATTAATTCGAAAAATAAAGTGTTAAAGCACAC